>CM053570.1:95390834-95440925 GCA_028646485.1 Cryptoprocta ferox
GACGGAACCCTGCTGTCACCTACAGACTTTGGGCGATGATGTGCCGAAGTGGGCTCCTGCAAGGTCACAAGCACAATATGGGGACAGAGAGTGTCCACAGTGGGACGGCCTCTGTGCCTTCCCGTCACTTGCACCGTGACCCTAAAACTGTCCTAAGAATTAAAGTCTTCATAACATGAACTGATTGAAAATACGTTGACTGGCCCCCTGGGAATGGCTCGCAGCTTTCCTTTACATTAAGTTTGCTACTAAGATGCAACACACAAAGGGGCGCCTGGGTGGCTCCGTTGGTTAATTGTCTGACTTCGGCTCAGGTCATGATCTCACGGTTCGTGGGTTCGAGCTCCGCGTCGGGCTCTGTGCTGACCGCTAGCTCGGAGCCTGGAGCCTGCTTTGGATTCTGTGTCTGTTTCTCCCTCTGCCCCTCCCTTGTTCACGCTCTGTCTCTCAAAAATAAATGTAAAAAAAAAAAAAAAAAGGATTTTCATGTGCTAAAGACTCACCGATGACTGGAGGCCTGGCTATTGTCAAGCTGAGGTTGTTTGCTCTTAGCAAAGCATGAACATTAAGACAGCAGGGGGTTCCTGAAGAAATATTTTATTCTGCATTTGCCTTAAGTATTTGTCAATGGGCTGCAGGTGATATGGAAATTTACTTTCACCTGCCACTTCCTTCTTGCCTTTGATCTCCACATCACTATGGAGGGGAGGGTGATGTTGGGGCTACGGTTTCTGGAAATTAGGCTATTGGCAAGATTGCCTTTTTCTTGTAGTTTACTAAGGTTTGTAAACTGCTGGAGACTCAGGTCCTGTGATCTCTATCAGTTCAACCATTTGTTTTCTGTCCTTTGTTCTTGGGCAGCCAGGAGTGCCTGAGGACTGTGACACAGGTCTCCCCTGGGGCGGGGAGCAGGGGTGCAGGAGTGCTGTTAGCTTGTGCTTTGCCCTCAGCTTGCCTTATGCTCCCTCTTCAGTCTCTGTGCCCACCGTGGGGCTCGAACTCAAGACCCTGAGGTCAAGAGTCCCATGCTCTACCAACTGAGCCAGCCAGGCATCAGGATCACAATATCACAGTCTTGGATTAGCCGGCATCTGAGATGAAAATTCAGAGGTGGAGTTTTTTTTTTGTTTTTTAAGTGTATTTATTTATTTTGAGAGAGAGACAGTGCGAGCAGGGGAGAGGCAGAGAGAGAGAATTCCAAGCAGACTCTGCACTGTCGGCACAGAGCCTGATGCGGGGCTCGAGCCCATGACCCCAGGATCAAGGTCTGGGCCAAAATCAAGAGTCAGGTGCTCAACCGACTGAGGTGCCCCTCACAGGTGGAGTTTAAAGAGTGCTGAGTGGGGGTGCCTGGGTGGCTCAGTCAGTTAAGTGTCCGACTGAGGCTCAGGTCATGATCTCCCAGTTCATGGGTTCGAGCGCCACATCGGGCTCTGCACTGACAGCTCAGAGCCGGGAGCCTGCCTCAGATTCTGTGTCTCCCTCTCCCTCTGCCCCTCCCCCGCTCGCACTCTGTCTCTCAAAAATAAACAAATACTTAAAATTTTTTTTTTTAATTTTTAATAAATAAAGAGTGCTGGGTGTAAATGTCACTCCAGGCTTTCCGTTAAGGAGTTGTTGAGTGTTTCTGGGACGTTCTTATAATGGACAACAAAGTTATCTGCAGCTTCTGTATTTCTGGGCCAGCGTCTCCTGGGAAGAGTTAAGTGACGTTGATGCAGGTGGCCGTGTCATCTGTCATCTTCATCAAGCCGTGTTCTGGCAGACAGGCCTCCCGGGGCCAAGGAGGAAGGGGACCAGGGGACACAGGTGAGCCCAGCAACCAGGCTTGTGATCGATGAGACTCTGGAAAATGGGAACCCGTCAACCACAGTTCCGCCATTTATAATTGCATCACTCGGAGGAATAACTGTGACTTCCTCAGCCTCGGTTTCATCTAAAAGGGGAATGATGGAGACTCAGTGCTTAGTCATTGTATTCACTGTTAGCCTTTCTTGTGTTATCTAAGTGACACCAAAGATCCCCCTGCCGCCCCACCCAGCACACCCAGTGCCCTCTTTTCAGGCCCCAGGCCCAGCCATCCTGGCAGCCCTGGGGGGATGGAATTATGGGCAGGCCCCTATTCAGCAAGCATTTGAGGAATTCCTCAAGACAGAGATCAGAGATCTGGAGATCTCAGAGATCTAAGGGATCGGAACAGACCCTCCCTGCCGCTAATCCCTGCTGTAGCTTTTCTTCTTGTTCCTGGTGGGCGGCGGATCCCTGCACTGGGGACAACTCAAATCCCAGGGAGCCAACCTCCCTGCAGCCAGAGGTCCTTTCCTGCCTCCCCCCAGCCCTGGAGGAAAAGCAGAAGGTGAGGACACTGGGGTGCGGAGTCACAGCATGTGCCCAGTGCTGTCTGAAGTTGGTTGACCAGCAACACAAGGTAAGAGCCCCCCGGATGGGCGTGTTCAAGGCCACAGGGTGAGTCTGCCCTGGCTGGGCGCAGATCTGGAAGCCTCCGGGCTGGGTGTCGGCAAAGCAGTGCTTCTCCGATGTTCTCGAGAGCTAGGAACCCCTGGGATTCGGGGGGGACGGGGGAGCCTGATGAGAGTCTGCATATGCGGCTGTTTGGTGCCCATAGACCAGCAAAGCCTGGAGGAAAACGGGGTTCAGGGGCTTCAAGAGCATGGGCTGGGGTGTTGCACACTTGGGCTTTGGGGGGACCGTGAGTGGCCGGGCAGCCCCTGTAGGGATTGCTGGCTTCCGTATCATGTTCCTCAGGAGCCCAGGTGGGAGCTGTGAGATGCATTATCTGGCCCTGGGGTGTCACATGGTGCTAGATCCCACGGGTGCTCTAAGTGTCCAACAACAGAGGGGACTGGACTGGGGGGGGGGGTGTCGATTTATAGCCTTTGCCAATTTCAAACTCTCGAGGAGGAAATGAGCTTCAGGGAAAAACCATGCCTTAGCACACTTCCGGATTCCACAGGGCTTTTCCTTTCTGCTGCCTTTGAGATTACAGTCCTGCAAGTTGTTGCTAATGACGCTGGCACAAAATAATTGCCCTACGGACACCAAATAAATGCTGGCCGGGGAGGGTCCCTGTCGTCCCTCCCTCCCTAGAAGCTGCTTTAGATCCGTTTGCAAATTCCTTCCAACATTCCTGATCTATAAACGTGCCTGCCCTCCTGGATTCTCTTTCGAACCAGTTATAACATCTGCCTGAGCCCCTCAATGAGTTCAAATACTTAACACGTGCTTATTGTTTCTTATCTGTACAGGAGTCATAATTTTTTTACTTTTTCTTGGGAAACTGATCCTTTAACATTATTACCATGAGGTCCCTAGACAGTAGTATTAGAAACGCAGTCGCTGTTAGGTCATTAGAGGCTATTTCAGTATTCAGAATTTATTAAGGTGAAATTCACATAAAAAAATTAACCTTTTATTTATTTAATGTTTATTTTTGAGAGAGCCCATGCGTAAGCCAGGGAGGGGCAGAGAGAGGGACAGAGAGAGAATCCCAAGCAGGCTCCGCACTGCCAGCACGGAGCCCGTCGTGGGGTTCGATCCCACAAACCGTGAGAACCTGACCCGAGCTGAAGGTAAGGGTAGGTTGCTTGGGGCACCTGGGTGGCCCACCTGGTTGAGCATCCGACTTCAGCTCAAGTCATGATCTTCACGAGTTGGAGCCTGATGTCGGGCTCTGTGCTGACAGCTCAAAGCCTAGAACCTGCTTCGGATTCTGCGTCTCCCTCTCTCTCTGCCCCTCCCCTGGTCATACTCTGTCTCTCTCTCTCTCAAATATAAATAAACATTAAAAAAAAGTTTTTAAGTAGGATGCTTAACCAACTGAGCCACCCAACTGCCACCCAAATTAACTTGTTTTCTAATATTTATTTATTTTGAGAGAGAGAGAGAGCGAGCGCACGCGTGAGTAGAGCAGGAAAAGATGAGGGGGAGAGAGAATCCCAAGCAGGCTCTGCGCTGACAGCAAAGAGCCAATGCGGGGCTCGATCCCACAAATCACGACATCATGACCTGAGCCAAAACCAAGAGTTGCATACTTAACTGACTGAGCCACCCAGGTGCCCCCGAAAGTAATCTTTTTTTTTTTTTTAATGTTTATGCACAAGCAGGGGAGGAGCAGAGAGAGAGGGAGACAAAAGCCCAAGCAGGCTCTGCACCATCAGCGCAGAGCCCAACACGGGGCTCTCACCCACAAACCCGTGAGATCGTGACCTGAGCCGAAATCAAGAATCAGATATTTAACCTTCTGAGCCACACAGGTGCCCCGCACATTAACCTTTTAAAAGCGCACAATTCAGTGGCATTTAGTGCGTTCACAGCGTTGTGTAACCACGACTCTATCTAGTTCCAAAACATGTTGCTCTCCACCCCCAAAGGAAATCCCGCACCCATTAAGCAGTCCTTCCCCATTTCCCTCTCCCCCCAGCCCCTGGCAACCGCCCACCTGCTCTCTGTCTCTATGGGCTTACCTATTCGGGACTTCTATAAATAGAATTGTTTAATATGTACCTTTTTGGGCCTGGCTTCTTTCACTTAGCGTGACGGTTTGGAGGCTCACGGAGTATGTGCCAGTGCTTCCTTCCTTTTTATAGCTGCATAATTCATTGTGTGCATAGCTCACCATTTGCTGGTCCGTTCACCCATCGATGGACACTTGGGCTGGTTCCCCCCTCTGGCAGTTGTGAGTAGTGTTACTATGAACACGTGTATCTGTCTATTTGCTTGAGTATCTGTTTTTAATTCTTTTGGGTCTATAGCTCGGGGTCGAATGGCTGAGTCATAAAGTAACTCTACGCTTAACGTTTTGAAGAACCACCAGACCGATTTCCATAGCGGCTACGCCATTGTGCATTCCTGCCGGCAACATTCAAGGGCCCCAGTTTCTCGACAGCCCTGCCCACATCATGCGTGAACCTCGAAGACATGATGCTAAGTGCAATATGCCGGTCACAAAACGATACATGCTGTGTGAGTCCACGTATATGAGGTTGGGGGTTTCTGGGGTCACCTGGGTGGCTCCGTCAGTGAAGCGTCCCATTCTTGGTTTCAGCTCAGGTCACGATCTCACGGGTTTTGTGAGTTCGAGCCCCGAGTCAGACTCCGTGCTTGACGGTGTGGAGCCCGCGTGGGATTCTCTCTCTCCCTCTCTCTGCCCCTCCCCCACTAGATCTCAATCTCTCTCTCAAAATAAAATATTTTTTAAAATGCGATGTTTTAGGGGCGCCTGGGTGGCTCAGTCGGTTGAGCGTCCGACTTCGACTCAGGTCATGATCTCACGGTTCGTGGGTTTGAGCCCCACGTCGGGCTCTGTGCTGACAGCTCAGAGCCTGGAGCCTGTCTTCAGATTCTGTGTCTCCCTCTCTCTCTCTGACCCTCCCCTGCTCATGCTGTCTCTCTCTCAAAAATAAATAATAAAAAAAATATAAAAAATAAAATGGGATGTTTTGTTATTTTTTAATGAGAGTTAAAAGCAAAAAGTTAAAACAAAAACAAAATAAAATGAAAACAAACACCCCAAAAAACAGGTGTTGTCTACCTAAGGTAATGTGTGTAAGCCAGAGAAGCCCTTGGGTCCCCAAGGAGTCTCGTGACCTCCTGGCTTTCACGCTTTCTGTCCATGATTCTTGGGGGCCACACCTGTTTGTGCATGTGCACTCTGATAAGCAAGGTCAAATTCTGTTCTTGGAAAGAACACATGGGAGGCTGGTAAAGTCTCAAGTTTATTCCCCAGGCGTGTCAGAGTGTGATGGGCACCCTCCCTGCCCTGGGGACACCCGATAGCATCTTGAGGCAGATTCCATATCAGAACTCAGAATTGGCTAAAGGAGGGAGGAAGTTAACTCGGATCCAGATATGTTTTCTGCCTCCACCTTCCACCCACGGTGCAGAGTTGAGCTACAGCCAGGCCTGCATGGCGGTGGTTGGCCCCACCGAGCATGAGGCTTGAAGTCTTGTGTGAACAGACTGGACTTCCCTCCCCCTCGCCTCACTGCACTAGGAAGGCCCTGTGCAAAGCCAAGTACACCTGGGTAACTAGATCCATGCTAGTTACCTGTTAGGTACCCTTGTCTAAAGCCGGCATGGACCCGACCCAGTCCCTTCCCGCCCCTCCAGTAAGCAATCGCCGCACACACTGCACCTTGGTAGCTGGCCTCTGAGGCACGTGCAGGCATTTCTGCTGGAACGCATACACCTGTTCCCAAAGATGCCCACGTTTTACATGGCACATAAAAATAACAGGGCTTGTGGGGGAAAATAAGGTTGGGACAGACCACTCAAATCCCATGCAATTAAAAAAAATTTTTTTTTTACATTTTATTTATTTTTGAGAGACAAAGTGAACGGGGGAGGGACAGAGAGAGAAAGAGACACAGAATCCGAAGCAGGCTCCAGGCTCTGGCTAGCGGTCAGCACAGAGCCCGACGCGGGGCTAGAACCCGCGAACCGCGAGATCATGACGACTGAGCCACCTAGGCGCCCCTCAAATCCCATGCAATTTTTTAATCTGACCACAGGAACAAATCCGGTCCTCACGAAAACAGCAGCTTGGGCAAATCCCTGACATAAGAAGCCAGCATTATACAGGTAAACATCTTCTCCCTTATGACAAAGATTTTTAGGCTGCTCACTTCCAGTAGGGAGCTATTTCATCAAAATTGAAAATCTGGGGGCACCTGGGTGGCTCAGTTGGGTGAGTGGCTGACCTCGACTTCGGCTCAGGTCATGATCTCGTGGTTTTTTAGTCCAGGCCCTGCGTCGGGCTCTGCGCTGACAGCTCAGAGCCTGGAGCCTGCTTCGGATTCTGTGTCTCCCTCTCTCCCAGCCCCTCCCCTGCTTGCACTCTCTCTCTCAAAAATAAATAAACATTAAAAAAAAGTGTGTGCTAACACTTACATTTTGTGTTAGTAAGAATAATTTGGGAATTGAGATCTGAGACCTGTATCATTGGCGAACACTTTCTGCATCATGAGAGGTTGGAGGAGACCTAATAATATAGATACATTCTTTCTTGAGAAAGAAGAAAACTGGCTTTGGGTCCTTCTCGCCCTCAATGATAAAATCCTAATAAATTTCCCTGTGATGAACCAAACTGTAGGGAGGCAGGGGAGAGAGTCAGAAGGCCCCGCCAGTAGCCACTAAGGCCCTGCAACTGTCCACCTTCCCTTATAACGTGATTCCTTCGCTTTCCTTACAGGTCGTTTTGAAACACGTATTTTCTTGGAAATATTTATACACGATCCTGGGAGAGGCCTCAGCCTTGGGTTAATCAGTGTTGTTCATTAGGGTCATTTTAAACTGGCAAAAATAGGCTTCAACTCGCAGGTTCCTCTCCTAGTCCAAGCCCAGGGCTGGGCAGGGGGAGGGAGGTTGGCCACCCCACCCAGAGTTCAGAAAACCACAAAGACCACTTGCAGGCGGGGGGAACCCAGGCCACACACCCCAAGTCAGTGGAAGCAGGGGTCTGCGGTCCCCCATCTGAGAGCCCAGATCCTGGGAGTTCCAGGGCCCCTGGACGGGGCAGGAATGGCCACCGGATGTCCCAGGCTGCTGGGCCCCAAGTGGGGAAAGACCACCCAGGGCCACAGCACTTGCCTGGAGCCTTTGGGCCCGCTGCGGGTCTGGGCAGAGGGTAGCCGGGACGCTGCCCCATCGCCGCTCAGCGGGCAGGAGGGGAAGAGGCAGCTGGACTTGACCAGGACCCAGGACTGCAAACTGTGGCTGTTTCTTTGCACAATTTTGTCCTTCCTTCCTTCTCTCCCCACACCGAAGTGCATTTCTTTGGAGAACTTTTCAAACCTCTTTGAAATGACTGGAAACCTCTGATCCTGCCAAACCTTGGTTGGAAATCATGGCTATGATCCAGAAGGAAGGACAGGAAGTGAAACTGTGGGGAAGAAATGGCCAATCCTCCCTTGTGAGGGGGGCTTAGGCCCCCCCCGCAGCCCCCCCCCCACAGAACCCCCCCCACCCCCCTCACAGTCTCCCGCATGCAGGAGCCCTGGTCGCAATTCCCAAGTGTGCTGCTGCTGCAGGAACGGTGCCCAGCAGGCAGCGGGCCCCCAGTCACCCTGATCTCTGCGCCAGGGGAAGGACCGGCTGAAAGGACTGCATTTGTGCCACAGCAAATAAAACGGGAAATGTCGCTTATAAAGAGGAAAGGCTGCGGGCCGTGTGGGACTCTGCTCCGGATTTTGGCCCCTTGTCCCGGTGTGCCCCATACCAGCTGGACACGCGCTGAGCACAGGGTCCGGCTGCGGCCTCGGTCACACATGGAGGACCACACCAGCTGCTGTGACTCACTCTCCCTGCCCTGTAGATAAAGGTGTCTGAACTATTCGCTGCCTTTAGAGGAGTGATGACTGTACACATTTAGCATCTTTAGGCCACTCGCTTCCTTACAAAGGGAAAGAAACTGCGAGCCAGTGTGGCCTGGTTATTTGAGCAAAGCTGATGCTCTCTCGGAGAGATTTGCTGCAGGCTTCCTGGCAGGGAGCACTTCTGAGAAGCCTCTAGAGACCCGATCTCTTGCCCTGGTGTTACCTGGAATGGCGTGGCTTTCCACATGCTTGTGACAGAAATAACCCAGCCACGCACCATGAGTGTGACCGTCGGAGGCTCTTGCAGTGAGGAAACACGCGACCGTCCGGGGTCAGGAAGGCTGTGTCTGCGGTCCCGGGGTGGGGGAGGGAACCCACTTGCTGAGCTAAACCCCAGACGTTGAATTTAAAAAGAAAGGAATGAAAGACACACCTCTGACTCCTGAAAGGGTTATTGTGTCTTGGGCTGGCTGTAAAAATGCTATTGGCTGTGACTTGGCGCGGCCAAAGTACAAGCCGAGTGTTTCTGTCTCCATTCAGAGCATTTGTTATTTTGGCTGAAAGGAAGTGAGCAGCACTTTCAGGACGAGGATGGAGCAACAGGATCCAATCAAGAAGGAAGGGGTAAGTGGGCCCCCCTCTCCCGCCCCCTCCCTGGGAAGGAGCTTAGAACAGTCTGCTCCGCCTGACTGGAGGGCGAGGGGGTGGAGGGGTAGGGGGGCAGAGGGCTGGGGGGTTCTTGGGAGCTCCGTGCAGGGCAGGACCGTTGGAGGGAAACTGCCTCTCAGAGTTCACTTGCACAGGGACTAGGGGGGCCGACTTAGAGCATTCCAGTTTGGAGATTGTTTGGGGATCATTCTACTGCAACAGCCTTGAAAAGCCCCTGTAGCCAAATGGAAGAGACGCAAAGAGTTCATTTGTCCCAACTGCCTTGCCCTTCAAAGCTGGAGGTGAAGGGATTCTGAAACCAGCAGCAAACGCCCTTGTACCTGTTGCTGGTGTTGGTTTTTTTAGTGTTTATTTATTTTTGAGAGAGAGGGAGACACAGGATCTGAAGCAGGCTCCAGGCTCTGAGCGGTCAGCACAGAGCCCAACATGGGGCTCGAACCCGTGAACTGTGAGATCGTGACCGGAGCCAAAGTCGGACCCTTAACCGACTGAGCCGCCCAGGCGCCCCTGTTTGTGATATGCTTTTGGATTTGTTTTGATTTTGGCTTCAGAACGTTTCCATTGGGCTTTTCGGCAAGGAACACGGCTGGGCCAGGGTGCGGAGAAGGTGGGCTCGGAAAAGACCGTGCAAGACCCGAATCGAATTCAAATCTGTTGCGGATTCCCAGCCTTTTCGATGAGAGGCTCCCTTGTTTTAGAGACGGATTTTCCTGGACCTCATCCCCCCTTCCCCCACTCCCTTGATCGAGGAAAATGCGTGATGACAGAAAGATAATGAGAACGTATTATGAGCACTTTGAAGGGAGTTGTGTTTCATTCAACACAACAGCATTTGCTTGTATTTAGGGAGACAGAGCTACCTATTTGTGCAAGTTATTATTTAATCCGTCCTGGGCGGGAGACCATTTGCACGGGCAGGTTGAGAGCATGCTCCGAAGCTCGTGGGTTCAGAGCATGTTCGAGAGGCGGTTTCATTCCTGCTCCGTCCTATTCGAGCCGTGGGAACTTGGGGAAGTTATTTAGCTGTTCCATGCCTCAGTTTTCTCGTCTGTAAAACGGGGATAATAACCATACCACCTCATAGGGCTCCCGGAACAATTAAGTGAGATAATGCATGTAAATGACCTGGCACATAGTGATTCCCCCATAAATGTTACTACTTTCGATCACCCTTCCGAGCAGGGCACTAATGACATTTGGGGCCGGATGATTCTTTGCTATGGGGGACTGACCTGCGTAATGCAGGATTATCAGCAGCACCCCCTGGTCTCTACTCATTAGCAACCAGGAGTGCTCTTGTCCCGCGAGAACTAGAGCTTTCGGGGTTACTGAGCACCTTCACAAGGACCTGGCTGGACTCTCGCGACAACTAGGAAAGTTGGCTATGAGGTAACAAGAACTTGGGGGCTTGGGAGTCAGGAGAGAGCCTGGTGTGCTCTGTGGCCTCTCTTCAAAGAGAAGTGTCCCGCCGCACTGTACCCACCCCCCACCCCCGTGAGGCTGCAGAAAAACAGAAAGACCCCTGCAAGGTGGTCCCTGCAAATAAGCAATCCATCTTGAAAATGGTCACATGCAAAAGGCAGGGGCTGATTACCTGTCCCCTGCGATCCTCCCAGGAGGGAAGCCCCGTCCAGGGCCAGGGGGGATGAAAGTGTTCCCTTCCTGGCTGCCCAAGGGCACGCCTGCCCCTTTGGACAAAAGCCGGGACACGCGCTGGGCTCCCCCGAGGAACATGACGGCTGCTGTGAGAGTCTGCAGGTCAGGAAGGGAAGCCCGGGGAGGAGTTTGGAGGCCGGGGAAGACTGCAGACAGCGGGGCTGTGCGGCGGATGGGGGGTGGGGGTTGCAGCTTTCTGTACCCCCTGTTGGCTGTGTGACTGTGGCCTCATTGGCCTTTGGGTTCCTCATATGTAAAGAGAAAAGACCAGAATCTGACCAATGCACATCACGGACTTTCTGCGGAGAAAAAGTACTCTTGGCCTGGAGGTGGGGGCAAATAGATGAGGAAAAAAAATATGTTTTTCAGTGTTTTAGAAACTGAAAACATGTCCTTTTTTTAAAAAATTTATTTATTTTAATCGTTTAAAAATTTTTTTAATGTTTATATTTGAGAGAGAGAGAGAGAGGATCCGAAGCAGGCTCCACGCAGACAGCAGAGAGCCTGATGCGGGGCTCAAACTCATGAACCGGGAGATCTTGACCTGAGCTGAAGTTGGAAGCTTAACTGACTGAGCCACCCAAGTGCCCCAAGTTTATTTATTTATTTTTGAGAGAGAGAGAGAGAGAGGGAGGGAGAGCAAGCGCATGTGGGGGAGGGGCTGAGAGAGAGGAAGAGAGAGAATCCCAAGCAGGCTCCATGCTGTCAGCACAGAGCCCAATGTTGGGCTCGAACTCACGATCCATGAGACCATGACCTGAGCTGATATCAAGAGTCAGACACTTAACCGAATGAGCCACCCAGGCGCCCCGAAAACACATCCTTTTGGGGGTGTGTCTCCATCGACAATGCATCGAGCCTCCTAGAACCATTAACTTCCCTCTGGTTCTATCCTTGTGCATAATGATGAGCGCACACCTGCGTGCAGCACCTTCTACAAGCCAGGCGTGGCTCTGAGTGTTTTTCTTAGAGCTCATTCGTTCTTCACCTCAGTCCTGTGAGGGAGGGAGTATCATTGTCCCCACTTGACAGGTGAAGGAGCTGAGACACAGAGAAGTTCAGTGACTGGCCCAAGGCCACACAGCCAGCCACAGGCGCGCGGGACCTGATCCCAGGCTCTCGGGCTGCCCGCACCGTGCTCTAACCCACTACGGCCACAGGACAAGGCACCCGCCTCTGTCCCCTCACCACCAAAGCCTCGCTTTCTGTTTGTGAACTTTGGGATCAGTGGTGTGAGAAAGTGGCTCAAAGAGTTAGTAATTCATAAGAACTAGCTTTTCTGGAGATGTTTGCGTTCTGACAGAGATTACTGATGGCGGGAACGGATCCTGGAAGAAAATTCCCAAGGCACCCGGTTTGGGCACGGCTCCCTTTCCCAGTGGCCTTGAATGACACTGTGCCCCCCGGAGGAGCGGCCTTGAAGGTGGCCATTTGACTAAGTCTCAAAAATGTGCTCAGCGTTATGCAACAGGAAGCCAGTTCACCATGGGCCTGAGGAATGTGCCATTTCTCCCGAAAGCTCCCTCCCCCACTCACACTGTCTCTCTCAAAAATAAACATTAAAAAGTTTTTTATTTATTTGTTTAATTTTTTTATGTTCTTATTTATTATTGAGACGGAGAGAAACAGAGCATGAGTGGGGCAGGGGCAGAGAGAGAGGGAGACACAGAATCCGAAGCAGGCTCCAGGCTCTGAGCTGTCAGCACAGAGCCCGACGTGGGGCTTGAACTCAGGAACTGTGAGATCATGAGCTGAGCCGAAGTCAGAGGCTTAACCAACTGAGTCACCCAGGCGCCCCCAGTTTTTTATTTTAGAGAGAGTGAGATTGGAGGAGAGGGACAGAAGGAGAGAGAATCTGAAGCAGGTTCCACTCTCAGCACAGAGCCCGATGCGGGGCTCCATCCACAACCCTGGGATCATGACCTGAGACAAAATCAAGAGTCGGACGCTCAACCAACTGAGCCACCCAGGCGCCCCTGTTATGTATTTGTTTAAATGTCTGCCTTCCCGGTTGGTGAGGTGTGGCACCTGGACAATAGTCAGCTGTCAGCCACTTTCTTAAGGGATGAAGGCATCTGGACCAGCATGGTCAGGGAGAACCTCCCCAGAAGATCTTTGCTGTTTCCGCAAAGGAAAACCCCTGACTCTCGTGGGTCCGCGGAATATGGCTACGTCTTGAATTCAAGGAGGAAGACAAACCTTAGATGTTAAATTGTATGCTCTGTGCTTAGAGACTCGATCTGCAGCCTGAGTTCTTTCTGATGATGTGCATGGGACCTCATGAAAGCACCCAAGGCCGCTGGTTGTCCATGGTGCCCAGCAGCGTCCCCCATTCTGGGGCACCGGCCAGCTCCCCCGCAGAGCTTTGCTAAAGACTCCAAACCGTAGGACCCATCAGAGTAGGAAGTGGTCAAGAAAGAGTTGCACTTGGCAGAATGAGCAAAGCCTGTGTGTTTCTAGTTAATTGTTTACCTGGAAGAGAATCAGAAGAGGAAAACTGTTTATCAATGTTCTCCTTCTTTCTTTCTTTCCTCCCTCCTTCCCTTTCTTTCTTTCTCTTCTTCCTCCCTCCGTTCCTTCCTCCCTCCATTCCCTCCTCCCTTCCTTCCTCCCTCCCTCCCGCAAAATCAAGCACTAGAACAGTCATAGGGGGGTGATCTTTGTTTTCTTCTCCACTGTATCCCCAGCACTTAGAAGGATGCCAGGCTCACAGCTGGTGCTCCACATGTTAAAGGGAGTGAGTGAATGAATGAGTGAGTGAATAAATGAATGAGTGAATGAGTGCCCGGAGCACTCTGTCCTGCATCTTGGGTGGGGGGTGTGCATGGATATGCCTACTGGCGCACCCCTGCCTTTAGAAATCACAGGACAGCATGGCAGATGCCCTGGAACCCGCTTTCTCTCTGGGGTGCCATCACCCCCACTTTGTCACCTGCGCCCCCACGCCGGCCCCAGGGGATGGTGGGGACTAAGGGAGACTGGAAACCAGAGCCCACGGCTCTTACCTTCCTTACCAGAAACTTCCTGCTGAATTAACCATCTTTTAAAATGTTTGTTAGAGACAGAGAGAGAGAGAGAATCCCAAACAGCCTCCACACTGTCAGACCTCAACCCCACAAACCCTAAGATCCTGGCCTGAGCCGAAATCAAGAGTCAGATGCTTAACAGACTGAGCCACCTGGGCATCATTGAATTAACCATTTGTCAGTACGTTTGGTGGAGGAGGAAGAGGAAGAGGAGAGAGAAGGAGGAGGAGGAAGAGGAGGAAGAGGAAGAGGAGGAGGTTTCCCTTACGGGGGGCTCCTTGCAGGTCTTGCTCCTCCTGTGCAGAGGGTTAACCAGCTCGTGCTCCCCGGAGCACCTCAGCAAGGCAGAAATGACCACAGGCTGTTTGCCTGCCCTGCTCCTCACTTACCCCCTCTGCAGAGCTGGTACCCTCTTTAGATGGGGGAGGAGCGCCCCGAGGAAGACCCGAGGCCTCGGCTTGCCGGTGGGGGGAGGGCACGTGTCCCCGGGGCGGGGCCTCCATGGGAATACGAGGAGGAAGGTGCTTCAGCGACCGCTTCCGAGAGCCTCATCCAGTCCCCAGTCAGTGAATTCACCTCCGCGGCTAATCACTTTCGTAATTGCACCTTGCAACAGCTCCGAGGGAGTGTTATGACCTTCCTGAAGATAAGGAAACTGAAGATCGTGGCCATGAAGCTAGAAAGTGACAGTGGACACATGCGAGATAGTCTGCAGATTCCAAGGGAAAAGCTTTTTGCACTTCTATTTTTCTCCAGCTTTTTACGACTTTACTAATGACTTTCCTCTTGTCATCAAAAAGATTGCCTTCTATGCGTGTTCAGTTTCCTCACGTGTGGAAGGGGGATAGTGTCACAGAATGCACGTGTGTGAGAGTCCCCAGAAATCTGAGTTTAAATATTTTCCCAGGTCGCCTGGGTGGCTCAGTCGGTTCAGCGTCGACTATTGATTTCAGCTCAGGTCATGATCGCACGGTCTGTGAGTTCGAGCCCCACGTTGGGCTCTGTGCTGATGGTGTAGAGCCTGCTTGGGATTCTCTCCTTCTCTCTCTCTCACACAATACATAAATAAACTTAAAAAAAATAAAAATTTTCTCACGCTGCCTTTCGTCTGTTACAGCAAAAGTCCAGAGGCTAAAGGAAGTTAATCAGTGACCCTAAATAAACAATTAAAATTTTCCCATTCTGGGGCACCTGGGGAGCTCAGTCAGTTAAGCACCCAACTTCAGCTCGGGTCATGATCTCGAAGTCCATCAGTTCAAGCCCCGTGTTGCGCTCTGTGCTGACAAGCCCAGAGCCTGGAGCCTGCTTCAGATTCTGTGTCTTCCTCTCTCTGCCCCTCCCCCACTTGTCCTTTTCTCTGTCAATCTCTCCGTCTCTCTCTCTTTCTTAATAGTAAATAAAACTAAGAAAAAATTTTTTCCCATTCTCTCCTCTTCGATTTTTAGGGGACTTTGTGTTTAAGGCAGTACTGAGTGCATTCGCTACTGTCAGCAAATACAGCCACGTGTCAGGAATGTTACGGAAACAATCGGACATTACAGTGTTGGAGAAGATCCTTCCATGTCTTTCTGACCTAGTGGTTCTCAGGGGCCATCATCCTCCCCCCCCCCCCCAATCAGTGGGACATTTTTCAATGTCTGGAGACCTCAGGATGGGGAGGGATGGCCCTTCGAAGCATAAAGGACAGCCCCCCCAGGGCAAAGAATTATCTGGACCTAAGTGTTGGGGTTGAGGATATCTTTTTTTTTTTTTTAAGTGTATTTATTTTGAGAGAGGAAGCAAGAGCAGGGGAGGGGCCGAGAGTTAGAATCCCAAGCAGACTCTGAGCTGTCAGCACGGAGCCGGACTCGGGGCTGGAACTCTCGAACCACGAGATCCTGACCTGACCCGGAGTCTGACGCTTTCCTACCAGGCGAGGTGGTAGAGAGTAGGCATAGGGAGCACTTGAAAGACTAAGGGTCTTCAGACTCTCTGACGTCCTTCTAGAAGACTTTGGGGTAAAGTAGAGGCCCCTTGAACCGCAGCTGCTTTCCGTGACCTAAGCCAGGACCTCTCCTCCCGCAGAGGCTGACGCCTGTACTTTTCCTGGCAACGCTGACAGCTGCCTTTGGGTCATCCTTCCAGTATGGGTACAACGTGGCCGCCATCAACTCCCCTTCCGAGGTAGGTCGCTGGGGTGCGTGAGATGTGCCCCCAACCCCTGTCAACGGGGAGGGGGGTTTGGAGCAGCCTGTGGCTGGGCACGGCCACCAAGGTGGTGGTGAGCACACGCTGGCGCACACAGCGGGTCTTCAGGTAACAAGGACGCACGGCCCAGGGTCATGGGGATGACCGCAGTGCCCTGGCCTCAGCTTCTCACGGAGAGCCAGGCCTGGCTGGCTGCCCGGGGGCGTCGGGGGTGCAGCTGGGGGCTCTTTCTTCCCCTGACTAGTGTGGGCATCTGTGTGCCCCAGGCATCCACGGGGCGGCCGACCAGCTTAGGCGCTTGTCTGCAAAGCCAGGTCGAGGCACATGGATGTTCTGCTCCGCTCTGTCCTGCAGTTCATGGAGGCATTTTATAACAAGACCTACTACGAGCGAACCAACAACTACATAAGCGAGTCTGCCTTGACCTTACTGTGGTCTGTGTCCGTGTCCATGTTCCCCTTCGGAGGCTTCATCGGGTCCCTCATGGTCGGCCCCCTGGTGAATAAATTGGGCAGGTAAGGGAAGGTGGATTTCCAACTCCCGTAGCTCCCAGACCCCATCCGTTTAAAACCCAGGCCTAAATCTGAAATCGTTTGTTTGTAAAACTGGGTCCTAACCGCTGGGATGATTTCTGATATCCTAATATATGGCTTTAAGAAGACCAGACAGATGTTGACCTGGGGCCGCAGGCAGGGTCTCGGGGCGAGCAGTGGGGGTGACGGGTCTGAGGATCTGGGGCAGACCCAGAGAGAGCGGAACATGCTTCGGATGGCAGGACTCCCCCCCTCTCTCCATTCTCTTGCCCTGCGGGTTTTTTCCTTAACCAAAACCAAAAACAAGTTCTGGCCTCTTTTTTTTCTTTTTGCCTTTATTATTTTTTTTTTTAGATTTTTTTTAAGTTTATTTATTTATTTTGAAAGAGGGTGCACGCGAGTGGGAGCGGAGGAGGGGCAGAGAGAGAGAGAGAGAGGGGGAGAAAGAGAATCCCAAGCAGGCTCCGCACTGTCAGTGCAGAGCCCGATGCCGGGCTCGAGCTCACGAATCATGAGATCATGACCTGAGCCAAAACCAAGTCGGACACTTACCGACTGAGCCACCCAGGCACCCACCCACCCCCCCTTTTTTTTTTTTGCCTTTAAAAGACTCAAACACCAGATAACATGGCCAAGACATCAATCCCAACGTAGATCATAGCATAGTATTCTTGAGCTCGGCCTCCCAAACTAACACAAACTCACTGCTCTGTTCTTTCACCCTGGGGTGAAGTGTTAGGCAAAATTTAGCCCAAATTAAATGTTCGTAAAACTCTGAAATGGCTGAGATTAATGTCAGGCACTCGACTGTGAAATCCTGCAGACCCAGGACACCTCTCACCGTGAATGCTGTGAATGCCAAGGGCAGGGAGGGCTCATATCTTTGCCCCTAATTCCAGAAACATTAGAGATTCTAGTTGCCGTATTTGATTCCAAAAAAGATCCTTAAGACATCACACCCCCTCGTGTAAATTTCATGGGCACAAGAGAGAGGCCTTGTTATGAACAGTGTGGAAGAGCTCGGTCCCCACCCTGGGCAGACACAGAGACACTGGGTAAGATCTCTTCTCGGCCACAGATCTCGTTAGCCTGAGAATGAAGGCCAGAACCCAGTGCCTTTTCCAGTGATTTTCTGTCTTTTTTTTTTAAATTTTTTATGTCTTTATTTTGAGAGACAGAGACAGAGAGTGAGTGGGGGAGGGGCAGAGAGAGAGGGAGACACAGAATCCAAAGCAGGCTCCAGGCTCTGAGCTGTCAGCACAGAGCCCGACGCGGGGCTTGAACTCAGGAACTGTGAGATCATGACCTGAGCCGAAGTCGGGTGCCTAACCGACTGAGCCACCCAGGCGCCCCTCTCCAGAGATTTTCAAAAAGAGTCTGAAAATAGCAACATACAACCTCTGGTTTGGGGTCTATGATCCTAAGGTCTTCCTGGAAGGTTGGTCTTGAACTCAACCGTTCTCCCCTGGGGGCCCCGGGGACCAGGACATCAAATGAGGTCACAGATCTATGGGACAAGTCTCCTTGGAGTGAAGGACTTACCCTTTTGGTCCACGGAGGGAGCAGACAGTCTCATGTCCAGCTCTCTGCTTTAGAATGTGATAAGTTTTGGGGGCGCCTGGGTGGCTCAAGCAGTTCAGCGTCCCACTTGGGCCCAGGTCCTGACCTCACGGTTTGTGAGGTGGAGCCCCCCATCAGGCTCTGTGCCGACAGCTCAGAGCCCGGAGCCTGCTTCCGATTCTGTGTCCCTCACTCTCTGCCCTTCCCCGACTTGCACTCTGTCTCTCTCTCAAAACCAAATTAAAAAAATAAAAATCGGGGCTGGTCTATGCATTCCTTCTAATGTCATTACCTGATCTGGGCTGCAAGGTTACACTAAAGTCATGTAGAGTTTATGATTTCCAGAACCCATAAGTGTATTGTAGTTTGCGGCCCTGTTCCTCTGCTCCCTACCGCTGATGTGCTCCACTGTGGTCATTTCCGTTGGCTCCCACAGAGAAGGTTCCCACACCAGGCTGTGCACTTGACCCTTGTTAGTCTTAGGTCACAGAGTGAAGCAGCAGCAAAGCCACTGCTATCACGGGGCAGACCCTCGGCCAACATCCGTTAAAAGAACAACTGAACCCTTAACCCAAACTAACTGAGATTTCGTCCTCTGCAGGAAAGGGACCTTGCTCTTCAACAACATCTTTTCCATAGTGCCCGCCATCTTAATGGGGTGCAGCAAGGTCGCCAGGTCTTTTGAGATGATCATTTTGTCCAGACTTTTGGTGGGAATATGTGCAGGTAAACAATGGCTACCACTCTGTGATTTAGGATGATCGAGGAGGAGGGGGAGGAGGGGCAGACGCCGGGGTCTGGATCGTTCTGGAACCTCCGAAGCACATACACGCAAGCTATTCCTCTGCCCTGAAATAGACGCCGGAGCCCGTGTTTCTCAGATGCGGTGAAGGCCGAGCTTCGCTGGGAAGCTTCCTGCAAAGAGAGCTGTTCCGCGAAAGACAGAAACACAGAGTCCTGTTCACAAGGGCACTTCCGGTCCCTTCCTTCATCTGCCCTGTTTTCTAAACTGTGGGCAGGACCAGTGAGTGGGTGGTGGCCCCTGATTTGTGAGCAGCATTTTCTTTTTCTTTTTTTAAGTTTATGTTTTTATTTGGAGGAGGGGGAGGGGCAGGGGCACAGAGCCTGAAGCAGGGCTCAAACCCACAAACCATGAGATCATGACCTGAGCCGAAACCGTGAGTCAGATGCTTGACCGACTGAGCCACCCAGGCGCCCCAGCATTTTCCTTTTCTCAGCAGAGTACAGACTGTGTCGTGTGTAGTAGAGGTAAGGGTGGTCTTCTGAAACTTGTTTCGGGGATTTATCTGTATACATGGGTGAGAACCAGGTTTGCGATGTTAAATGTGTTTCTATATTTTTACTGTGGGTCGTGGTCAAGAAAGCATGAGAAACAATCTAATGTACTAATCCCTGTCTAATGATAGCAGCCTGTCAACTTTTTTAATTTTTTTATGTCTTTATTTTATTTTGAGAGATAGAGATAGAGAGCGAGTGGGGAAGGGGCAGAGAGGGGGAGACACAGAATCCAAAGCAGGCTCCAGGCTCTGAGCTGTCAGCACAGAGCCCGACACGGGGCTCGAACCCACGGAACCGTGAGACCATGACCTGAGCCGAAGCCATAATTCCTTCGGACCAAAGAGAGGTGGTTAAAGCCATGCCTGTGGCCTTCCCCTGACTTGGCGTTCTTTTGTAGACTGTATTTCCCAGGGCTGGTGGGGGCGAGCGGGGCACCCACTCCCGGGGCCGTGTACCTTGTGGGTGGGCACCCAGGGTGGGCGCCCCCAAAGTGCTGCATCCTGGGCGCCTTGCCAGCAACCTTCCACCCGGCCCCGGCATTGGCAAGCAGCTCTCGTTTTCTGCTTCCAAACACGGGGATGCGGTGAGCGGATGATTTGGCTGGATGTCAGCAAGGACCCAGGGGGGGAGACGGCGAGGAGCCTGGCGGTAGGGGAAATGGCAAGGAATTGCGGGGCTGGGAAAAAAGAGGGAATCAGCATCCCTGACGAGAGAAGAGGGCGTGTCAAGGAGAGAATGATGGGCCCCAAGACGAGCGTCCCCTGTTCTGCTTTCCCCGAGAGCGCCCGGGTGGGTCTCTGCCGCCTTGGCCTGGCCCTGCTCCCGCCTCCCGCCTCCTGCTCCCCCTGCAGTGGGGCTCAGCTAACGAAAAATAGACGATTCTGGAGGGCCTGGCTGGCTCAGGCGGTTAAGCATGCAACTCCTGACTTTGGCTCAGCTATGATCTCATGGTTCCTGAGTTCGAGCCCCAAGTCAGACTCTGCACTATCGGCAGAGATTCCTTGGGATTCTCTCTCTCTCTCTCTCTCTCTCTCTCTCAAAATAAGTAAATAAACTTTAAAAAAGGAAAGAAAGAAAAATAAACGATTCCTGGAAGTCACCAGCTGTGGACAGGTGCAGGCAGACACTTTTCTCGTGACCATGCAACTCTTCAGAGTTGGTTCCAACAGGGAGTCTTAGGCTCCAACAGTTAACAAATCACCAAAACCCCAACCCTTACTCTTAAATAAGCATTACTTCTAAGTCCGTGGTTCTCAAACTTTTTGACCTCAGGACCTTCTTTCTTTTCTTCCTTCCTTCCTTCCTTCCTTCCTTCCTTCCTTCCCTCCCTCCTTCCCTCCCTTCCCTTCCCTTCCCTTCCCTTCCCTTCCCTTTCCTTTCCTTTCTCTTCCTTTCCTCTCCCTTCCTTTCCTTTCCTTTCCTTTCCTTTCCTTTCCTTTCCTTTCCTTTCCTTTCCTCCCTCCTTTATCTCTCTCTCTCTCTCTCAGGTGTTTTTATTATAGCACAGGGACAGGACCCATGGGCAGAAAGACCTACAGCCTCAGGACCTTTTCACACTCTTAAAATTATTGAGGGCCCCCATGAGCTTTTGCTCATGTGAGTTGTATTGGCCAACATTTACCATTTACAAATTGCAACCGAGAAATATTCGTTTAGTTCATTTAAATGACAACAGTAAGCCCATCACACGTCTCTGTGAAAATAGGTGTATATTCTGAAAGAATTTTAGCGAGAAGGGTGGCCTGGCTTTACGGTTTTGCAAATCTCTTTAATGTCCGGCTTCACAGAAGACGGCTGGCTTCTCAGACCTGCTTCTGCTCTGCTGGTTGTGATCGCACACGACGGGGAGTCTCGGGAACACCCCACTGCGTGCTCACCAGAAAATGAGAATGAACAGGGCAGCATCTCAGGATTGTGGGGGGATGGTTTTGATCTCACAGGCCCCGCGGAGAGGTGTCGGGAGTTCCCTAGGTCTGCAGATCCCGCTTGGATCTTTTAAAACACAAAGCAGATGCAGATATCTTTGGGTAGAATTGCAGAGAAGTTTCCGTCTTCTCGATGTCATCAAATACCCTCCCGTTGCCAGCAGCTCTTAACCTCCATGTGCCCCACGCTGCCGCCCTCAGCCTCCCTGTAGCTGGAGCCTCCGTAGACCCCCGTCCCTCTGAGCCCCAGCCCGAGTCAGGACTGGGAGTACAATACTAATAACGACCCACCTGACCTTTGTCCAAGATTCTCAGCCTCTCGGTGGGCTTTTGGGAGAATTAAATGAGATAATATATGTGCAAATGCTTTGGAGCCTATAAAATTAGGTTCTGCCTATTAAAAGGGTCAGATTCCAGTAAGATGAGAAAACTTAAAAGTTTAGATATGGGGAGTTTAGAAATAGTGTAGACGTTGCAGAATCCCGGGTTATAGTTGTCCCACGATATGTGAGTGCGGAATGCTACGGATACCTAGAACGTGTGCTTCAATGTCTATGTACATATCTGTGCACCAGTTTATTATGCAACATACCTTCTCAGAAGCTGAACTGCTGGGCAGGGGTCTTTGGCCTTGTGTTAACAGGTTCCCCTAAGGAGCCAGAGAGGAGAAGATACCAGACCACACCTGGGTTTTCCCCCCTTGGGACCAAGCCAGTCAGGAGGGAAGACCAGGGGGTGCCCGGGTGGCTCAGTCAGTTAAGTGTCTGACTCTTGATTTCGGCTCGGCTCATGATCTCATGGTTTGTGGGTTCAAGCCCCACATCAGGCTCTGTGCTGACAGCCTGCTTCGGATTCTCTCTCCCTCTCTCTCTGCCCCTTCCCTGCTCGTGCTCACTCTCTTTTTCAAAAATAAACAAACATTAAAAAAAAAAAAGAGGGAAGACCAGAGTTCAGGCCACCTGTGTCCCGTGTCCCCGGTGACATGAGTTTGAAAAGCAAGGGTGCTTGTCCATGAACTTCCTTGGTGAGACTATTTTCTCTTTTCTTACAGTTTAAAGGACTAAGCATTTTAAAAGGTGTTGGTTTACTCTTGCCATTTTGAGTGACTTTCAGCCCAACTCATGTGATTGCTGGATAAGAATGAATGTGTTTGAGGGGCACCTGGATGGCTCCATTGGTTAAGTGGCTGACTTCGGCTCAGGTCATGATCTCATGAACTCAGTTCCTGAGTTTGAGCCCCATCTTGGGCTCTGCACTGACAGTTCAGAGCCTGGAGCCTGCTTCAGATTCTCTGTCTCCTCTCTCTCTGCCCCTCCCCTGCTCGCACTCAAAAATAAACGTTAAAAAAAGAAATGAGTGAGTTTGAAGACAGAGCTTGTCTCTGTCAGACTACTGTTTCCTGATGGTGTTTTCACTTTGATCCTGCCAGGTCTGTCTTCCAATGTCGTCCCCATGTACCTGGGAGAGCTGGCCCCTAAAAACCTGAGGGGAGCCCTCGGGGTGGTGCCTCAGCTCTTCATCACCGTCGGCATCCTTGTGGCTCAGCTCTTTGGCCTTCGGAGCCTCCTTGCCAACGAAGAAGGTGAGCTCAAGATGCCTCTAGATCCCAGCCCTCTTTCTGCTCCAGCTGGATGTTTCTGCGAGACTCTCTTTCCTCTCCAGCCAGCTGGCTGTGCTTGCCCTGGCCCCACGGTGCTGGTGTGGTATTTGCACAGAACAGGCCCTGAATGAGGTGGCAGGGCCCAAGTGGCCAATATTTTCCAGTCCCTCACAGGACACAGATGAGGGGGTTTAGGGTGAGCAGGAAGGGCCATTGTCTGAGCCTCTCCTGGCTTGCTTGGTGGCTGTCCACACAGGGGCCCAGGGCATGGTAATGACGGCTGCCTGTATGCTTGAGGCCTCCCGCCATGGCCTCGCTCACGCCTCCCAGCAACGCTGCTGTCTGGTGGGGGGCGGGGAGGGTAGGGGGGTGGGAATGCTCTGTGACCATCCTATTCTGTACACCAGGAAAGGGGGAGCCCCCTAGGGGTGAGATGGTGAGTCAGCACTGGTACCAATTCCAGACCCTGATTTTGGAGCCTCATCACCCTCCTCGGGAGCCCAGGCCCAGCACACAGGAAGTGCACGGTGACTCATAACTGTCATCGCTTTTGCATGACCTCCCCCCTTCTGGTCTCAGGCATCTCGAACCTCAGAAAGGGGAATCACCATTAATGGTGACACCGGCCGAAACATATAAAGTGTTTATTGTGAGCCAGGCACCAAGTCTTTAGATGAAGTCCATTTAATCCTCCAAACAGCCCTGTAAAGCAGGTATTATTATTATTATACACATTTTCCAGATGCAGAACCTGGGGCATAGAGAGGTTGGATAACATGTCCAAGATCTCTTTGGGACACAAATCCAGCTTGCCTGGGCCTGGCTCCATGTTAAACGACCACTGTCCCCCTTCTAATCACACTCGTAAGGAGCGGGGACCAGGGCAGGGGCGAAGTTCCTGTCTCCCAGCGATGGTACCTATACACCCCCAGGACCCAGGGCAGTCGCGGAGCCCCGGTGTCAGTGACGCGCCCTCTGGTGTGCCCAGCAAGGGGCCTCCGAGCGGGCCTGGGCTGGGGGAGCAGGACCAGCCTTCCAGACGTGGGCTGATGGGGCAGACCTGCAGAAGCTCCCTGCCACGTTCAGGGAACCGCAAATGTGTGGATTGCATTGTCCCTCCATCCTTTGTGGAGACCATTTTGCCCTCGTGTCCTCCCTCCAAAGTGTGGAGGGCGGGGCTTGGCCTTATTCTCCAGCTCAACTCCTGGCACGGACCACTGGGTGCTCAGAGAAGGAAGGAAGGAAGCCCAGAAGAGAACTTTGGCACAAGAGGCAGGCAGTCGTGGTGCAGAAGTTGAGAAGTGCCCGGTCTTCTTGAAAAGCAGATGGAAGCAGGGTGCCTAGATTTGGCAGTCAGGGGGTCTCCAAGAAGACTCTCAGTGCAGGGGGTGGGGGTGGGGGGCCAGGGCCAGACGGCCGGGGCCCAAATTGGAGGGAAGCCCACACCTGCTGTAGGCTGTGCAGCATGACTGAAACAGGGTCCGGGATTGGCCAGGCCCTGGATTTGAAGTCAAGGGAGGGGAGGAGATCAGGAAGAAGAGGATCCAGCCGACAGAGCAGTGGGCAGGGCAGAAGTTGAACTCATGCATGACGCTTATGTTCTTGGGGGAAGGGTCGAGGCTGAAACCAGACCTGAAGAAGATGATGTCCACACACGAGCCTTTTCTTTGTTTATTCTTCTCCCACGTTGGTAGTGAGACTCCCTGGGCGTGACGGGGCCATCGCCTTGAGTTTGAGTCCACATCTGTGTAACACTCGGTTAAGAGTCCCCAGGGGAAGGGGAAGCCTGCTGCGTGTGCCTCAGCCATGGCCCCCCCACCCCCAAAGGGGGCCGCTGTGCGACATTCACCATCGTCTCATTCTTGCACCGCCCCCCATGGTTTTTGTTTTTTTTTTTAACCACTTTTTGCAAAGATAGCGTCAATTTTCCATTTCTGGACTTCATCCATTTGGAGCACATGCGTAGATCACTGCGCCCGACCCTGAGTTTCTGAGACGGGCTCTGGCCGCGCTTCGAACTGTGCAGTACAGAATTCTGTTGTACGAATACACTGTGGCTTCCGTGGCCCTCTACCGTCATGGGTGTTGGCACTGCGTGCGATTTCCGTGTCTGTAATCAGTGCTGCTCCGACCCTGCCAGATCAGGCGTCCAGGGGGGCCCCGGCATATTCGGGGCATCGTCAGAGCACGGGAGGGTGTGCAGTGTCACCAGCTCTGTGTCCAGTCAGAGTGGCCGGCCGGGCTGGGGCGAAGGCAGCTTACTCGTTGGGCCGCTCTCACCTGGGCACTGGCCTCCTTGCAGGCTGGCCGATCCTCCTCGGGCTGACCGCGGTCCCCGCGGCTCTGCAGCTCCTCCTATTGCCCTTTTTCCCCGAGAGCCCCCGGTACCTGCTGATTCAGAAGAAGGACGAGGTGGCTGCCGAGAATGGTAAGGCTCTGCTGTGCAGAGGGCCGGGGACAGAGGCCGCGGCGACTTTGGTCCGGGAACCCGGGGCCCCCTGAGCCAGCCCCCTGCTCCCCGCCCTTAGCGCTGAAGAGGCTGCGTGGCTGGGACGACGTGGGCGCCGAGGTGGAGGAGATCCGGCGGGAGCATGAGGCCGAGCGGGCCGCGGGCTTCATCTCGGTGCTGCGGCTGTTCCGCATGCAGTCCCTGCGCTGGCAGGTGGTGTCCATCATTGTCCTCATGGGCGGCCAGCAGCTGTCGGGAGTGAACGCGGTACGGAGCTGGGGGGCTGGGGGGCGGTGTCATCGTCACAAGGGGGCCCTGAGCACCCCACCAGCCTCCGGGGTGCCTTCCAGATCTACTACTACGCAAACCAGATCTACCTGAGAGCAGGGGTGAAGGCGAATGATGTCCAGTATGTGACAGTGGGCACCGGCGCCGTCAACGTGCTGATGACCGTCTGTGCCGTGAGTCCCCCGACGGCCACCAAGGACAGGGGGCATCTTAGGAGTGTGGGGGTGGGGGTGGGGGTGGGGTCCTAGCTGAGGATGGAGCCGGGTGGGGACATGCCTCTTGGTCTTCTCGTCTCCAGCCTCTTGTCAGATGGCAGCCTGTCTCTTGGAGGGGGCAGCCTGTGCCCGCCCCCAAGATGGAGACCCTCTGCCCTCCACTCTGGAAGTTTCCACTGTGTGAGGTGGCTCTTCCTGCTGCAGTTACCTCTATGTCAGGAGCAGATGGGGCCCCTGGACTGGGCAGGGCTGTGGCCTGCTGGGGGGCACACACATGGGCAGCTGCCCCTTCAGAAGGGGCATGTGGGGTGGGCGGGGGGACTTCCTGTGAAGGCGGCTCTGGCAGGAGTGCGGCCTCCTGTCTAGCGGGGCTGCTGAGCCTCCCGCTTGCCCTCCGCGCCCTCCCCTGCAGGTGTTCGTGGTGGAGCTCCTGGGCCGGAGGGTCCTGATCCTTCTGGGCTTCTCCATCTGCTTCACGGCCTGCTGCGTGCTGACGGCCGCTCTGGCCCTGCAGGTGAGAGAGCTGGGCCTGCGGGGCGGCAGGAGCGCCACCATCCCCTGAGCCCTCACTCGCGTTGTAAGGAAAGGGACCAACGTGACCTTTCAGCAGCTATGATGAACCAGAGGCCTGGGGACCATCTGCGGCCCCGGGAGCCCCACCTCTAAGCCCGCAGCCCACTTCCAGCTGATTTTGCGGAGGCATCTGGGTGGCACAGCCTGCGGGAGAGCCAGGTGCCCCCCTCCCCAGCCGCGCCCCTCCCCAGGGACCCAGTTGCCCCACCTGGGATGTCTGATCCAGCTCTGTGCTCTCCCCACAGGACACAGTACCCTGGATGCCCTACGTCAGCATCGCCTGCGTCATCATCTACGTCGTGGGACACGCCCTGGGGCCCAGTATGTTCCCCAAAGCTGCTCTCTCTGGTTTCGTTGCCTCCTCTCCTGCACTGTCAGCACTAGAAACTTCTGGCTTGAGTCCCCTGGAGAGGCTCCTTGGAGGGCCTCATGCAGCCCCCAAATGGCCTCTTCCCCTACCTTCCTGTCGCGAGGGGGTTTGGACAGAGGGTGGTTATAGTGACCGCAGTAAAGTGGCCTTCGCGGAGTGGCTTGAAGCAGGCTGCCTCGTGTGACTGGCACAGAGAGCCTTGCAAGGTGGTCCCGGGACCCTTTTAGGGACATCAGAGGATGTCACCTGTGGTGCCGTATTCTTGCTGTTGGCCTTCTCACGCTGCTTCTCAGCAAGCCCAGGAGTCCCGGAGACACCCCGCTCCCTGGGCCGGATGCATCACGCGCCCTGTGCACAGCGGGCCTCCGGGACCCTTGGCGGGCTTGCCCTGCTTCCAGAGAAGACAGCGCCTCCTCTTTCCCCCTCTGTCCCCCAAGGTCCCATCCCCGCGGTGCTCATCACGGAGATCTTCCTGCAGTCCCCCCGGCCGGCCGCCTTCATGGTGGGGGGCAGCGTGCACTGGCTCTCCAACTTCACCGTGGGCTTGATCTTCCCGTTCATTCAAGTGAGTGCGAGCTGCCCCCCCAACCCCATGCGCAAAATCCTCACGCAGTAAAGGGAGCTTTTCGAGAAAGCGAACGCCGCTTCCCCTTCCCACAGGCAGGCCTCGGAGCTTACAGCTTCATCGTTTTCGGCGTGATCTGTCTTCTCACAACCGTCTATACCTTCCTGGTGGTCCCCGAGACCAAGGGCAAGACCTTCATGGAGATCAATCAGATATTCACCAAGATGAACAAGGTGTCAGAGGTGCACCCGGAAAAAGAGGAGCTGAGGGACTTCCCACCCCCTGCTCTGGGGCAGTAATTTGAGAGAAGGAGCCTGCTGAGCGGGTCTGCGCGAGCTTCCCTCCTGGGCTTTCGTCCTGACCCGTAGCCGTCTGTGAACACGCGGGACGAGGCCCCGCGCAGGGTGGGACGCACCAGGACTGTCCGGAGGGCTTCTGTGCCGTCTCTCTCCAGATGACCCCCACTAACCCCGCGTCACCGGGGCGCAGGCACCCCTCGCCTCACGGGGCTCCTCATAACACAAATGACGACGATCATTAGTGAGGTGGCGAGATGGAAGGAATCACATCGGGCCAGAGGAAACGACTCTTCTGCAGTCCGTGGGTCTTCTGGGGACCGGAGGCCTGCGTTCAGAGAAATTCTTCCTCCTGCCTGATCCGTCTCCGGAAATACCTGGACAGTGTGACGTCTAAGAAGCTGGGGAGCAGGTCCCTGTGGAGACTTTAGCGGAGTCAGAGTTTGTTAACCCCGAATTATCTTGCTGGAGGACAATGAGTGGCAGGGCCTCTGAACGCCCAATAAAACACACTTGTGATCATTTTTCATAAGACGTGCTTCTCTCCTGTGAGCAGGCGGAAGAAGGCGGGGGTGGGGTGGGGGGGGGTGTCCCTACTCCTCTGAGCAGTTCGATCGCGCTGGAGCGTCAGTCCCTCGAGGGCCCGAGTTTGGCCACTTTGGCGTCTCCCAGAATCCCACCGCCTGGACCAGGCCTGGCGTACGGGAGGCACTCAGGCAGTATTTGCTGGAAGGGAAGACGCAGGAAATGAGATGGTTACAGAGTTGTTGAGCCGCCCACACGGACAGCAGAGCGGGAGGCTTGTGTGACAGGGACAGAAGATGAAGGCTTTGGGGGCGTGGGAAGGCAGCGGAGGGCCCTCCTGCTGTGAGGTCGTTGCCAGGATGTGAGATCTGCTCCCTGCTCCCTGGGGTTGGGGAACCAGAGCCAGGACGGGGCGGGGAGGAACCGAGGTGGGGGTGGGAGCAGCTTTTGTGGGGGTGGAATGGGGCTCCCACAGATGATGAGCTAAATAAATAACTTAGAGGAGAAGCTAATGGTTCACTGCTGTGGTCGGACCACCCTGTGTCCCTGTGCGGGGACCCCTGTTGTGGAAGGGGGTGCGGGGAACAGCCGCAGCATTTCTCAGCACTGAGGAGCCGTCCAGCTGGGACGTCCGAGTCAAGCCTGAGGGGGGCTGGACCTCACATCCTTGGTCCTGCCGCTTAGGAATTGTGCGACGTGGGTACTGAACTCAGCTTTCCCGTGCCTCAGTTTCCTCTTCTGTTAAATGGAGCTAATAACAAACGTCTCACGTGGCTGTGGGATTGAAATAACAGGTGTACAGTGTTTAGATGAGTGGCTGGCTTGTATGATCACTTAGTTATTTTTAAGTGCTAGGGAATGAGTGTTGATCTTGAGGACAAGTAAACCCACAGGCAAAATGCACCGAGAGACCACTATTCGTATATAGCTGAGATTAACCGTTAAGTAAACAATTAAATTAAACAAGTAAATGGATGGCAGATGGTGGGAGGTCACAGATGAGCCACGACAGGGAGTCTAGGATGACGCACGTGGCCATAGATGAGCATTGGAGACACTGACATGAGGTCACGTTCCGTTTACTATAAACACAGACGGCCACGTATAGAAATACCACGGACACGTGTATTTACATGGGTGAGAAAATACAGGAGGAGGGAGGCGTGAGCCGGTGTTGCCCAGGAGGCGGATGTGGATCGGGGGAGACCACAGGATCCCCGGGAGAGACGGTGCGCTAGGAAAGGGAAGGCTGAAGGCTCCGGGATTCAGCAGCACAGAGCAGGGGAGGGGTTCAAGGGAAGTGTAGGTAGTTGGGTCTGAAAGTGAAGCCAGAAAGGTGTGGGTCCACGGGAGCCAAACGGGTTCCGAACTGGGTCCTCAAGATAACGCAGGCGTGGGGTGAGTCTGAGCGAGTCGTGTGGCAGTACTGAGGACCGGGTGAGCCTTCCACAGAGGGACCAGTTGGTAAGAAACAAGGGGGCCCCCGCAGAGCCGGCATCGGTCAGGCTGAGACGCCAGGGAGCGTTCAGAGAGAGACCGGGAGGATTTAGGGACCACTGGGCCCCCCCACCCCCCGAGAGACACCTGTCACCCTGCTGGCTTCCTGATGGGCCGGGAGGGAAGGGTGTGGGGAGGTTTGGAGAGAAGACAGTTGAGATGGAAATGTTTTATGAAAAACTTAAAAAGTGTCTAGAAGGCCGTCAGCCATATGGCTCCGGAGTTTGGGGGAGAGAGAGAGACCGCCTTCACGTCACTTTCATTACAGTCTAGTGACATAATTGTACTTTATTATTGTTGTTAATTTCTTACTGTGCCTAATTAACAAATTAAACTTTATCATAAGCATGTATGCGCAGGAGGAAACAGGGTACCCAGGGTCCAGTGCTGTCCACAGTTTCACTCGGGGTCTTGGAGCGGGTCCCCCGTGGGTCAGGGGGTGACGACTGTATTTCTTGCTGTCTCCCTTCCCAACTCCTGGTTGAGTGTGTGTTCTGTCACACGACATGTACGTGTACATAACTTACAAAAAATAAATATACACACACTGGAGGTTCGTGTTCAAAACTCCGTTACTGACGGGGGCGCCTGGGCGGCTCAGTCGGCGAAGCATCCGACTCTTCATTGATCTCACAGTTTGTGAGTTTGAGCCCCAGGTCGAGCTCTGCGCTGACAGTGCAGAGCCTGCATGGGAGTCTGGCTCCCTCTCTCTCTGCCCCTCCCCTGCTCGCTCTCTATCTCTCTCTCAAAATGAATAAACAGTAAACATTAAAAATAAACTTTGTAACTGATGGAATAGTCCTATGAAGGGTTTGTGTCCTGGGGGCCAAGCTGGCTACAAAGATTAGCGAAGTTGGGGGAGAAATGATTGTTAGGGAGAATTGGAAAGTGTCAGGAGGCTGGAGGTTCTTCGGATGCTGACCAAGGGCAGTCAAGGTCAGGGCAGTTAGCAAACGAGAGGTGGAGGTGAGGAGGGCTACGGACGCCGTTTGCTCGCGCGATGCGCACAGTGCCGACGAAGGGCTGGCACACGGCGGGGCCTCGCTGAATGTCTGAGTGGCCGAGACTCGCGTGCGGGGTTCAAGTGGTGAAGGCAGAGCAGAGGGAGGCTGAGCTCACGCAGGAGAGCGCATTCATGAGAGGCCGCCAGCCCCAGGGCGACGGAAGTGTTCAAAACCCCATCAGGCAGGTGGAGGGTGGCTGTCACCGGTGGCTTCCACACATCTTTTCACAGACGAAAAGTCAGCAGACTAGGGGCGCCTGGCTGGCTCAGTCAGTGGAGCATGTGACTCTTGATCTCAGGGTTGTGAGTTCAAGCCCCACGCTGGGGGCAGAGATTACCTGAGGATAAAATCTTTTTTTTTTTTAAGTTTATTTATTTATTTATTCATTTATTTTGAGAGAGACAGAAACAGCATGAGCGGGAGAGGGGCAGAGAGAGAGAAAGAGAGAGAGAGAATCCCAATCAGGCTCTGTGATGTCAGTGCAAAGGCCAACACGGGGCTCGAACTCACAAACTACGAGATCGTGACCTGAGCTGAAGTCAGACGCTTAACCGGCTGAGCCTCCCAGGCGCCCCTAAGCGTTAGTCCTTTAACCTGGGTATAGGTTTCTTTGTGGAAGTCCCACCACACTGCCTTCCACCCTCTGGGAGACAGGCTTCCGGACCCGGAGGACGGTGACTCTGACCGATTTTGTTACAAAAAGGCTTGCGATACAGTCCGAAATCCCACTCTGGAAGGGGAGTGGGGCGGGGTCCTGCCATCTGAAGTCTGTCCCCTCAAGGGCTGGCTCCAGGGTCCCCAAAGGAAGAGCGAGGAGACGGGAAGCTGCGATCCTCAGACCCTCGTGTGCGGGGGAAACATGGGCGACTCGGGCCTCTCACCCACACTGGGCTCAGCGCAGTGACGCACACACGGCACCTTCCGTCCGCAAGGAATTTCGAGTCTAGGCAGGAAGATGGAAACCACATTGCCCCGCGGTGGCAGTAAGAAAGGCCACAGTGGCAGACCGCTGCGTCTGGTCCTGAGTCTGCCGTGAGCACTGTCTTAATCGTCTGGGCAGCCCCGGGGGCCCTTGCTGGCCCTCAATACATGTTGAATGAACGAATGTGAGCCGGAATCATCTTCGAGGAAAAGGTAAACCGTGGGCCGGTTGAAGGATGGGCGAGGCTCGTACAGGAACGGAGGATGAGGTGCTGGGGAGGGCACGGTGTGCACGTCGTGAACGGAAGACATTCATTCAACAAGTATTTGTTGAGCACCTACTATGTGTCAGGCATTGGATATAATGGATCTAATGGTCAAAAATATAAGTAAACAGATACCTAAGGCTATCGCAGAGAGAGCAGCAGGTAAGGGGTGGGGGGTGCTTTAGAAAGGGTCGTCCCAGAGGAGACGTCCCCAGGGGGTGACGTTTGTTCCGTGGTCTGGAAGAGGGATGTTTCAAGCGCAAGGATCAGCAGGGGGGAGGCTGGTTGTGCCATCGGCTTGATTTTGTGGTTGGGGTCGACTCAGAGAAAGTCAGGGAAGGCACACGGGGTTTAACCCATGTGATTAGACTGTGGGCGTTGTGGCCAACCGGACGGAAGCATGCCAACATACAGCGTTCGACCAGCTGGTAAAGCGGCAGACCAGCACTCAGGAGTCTTTAGGGACAAACCGAACGGTAACCGTGGTCGGCCGAGTAAGGCCCCTGTAAAATGTGTCCCTGTCCAGATCCCCAGGAACTGTGAACACGGTATTGTAACACGGAAAAGGGAAATTAAAACGGCAGACGGAGTGAAGGCTGTTAATTGGCGAGCCCTGAGATGGGAGACTTTCCCGAACCGTCCAAGAGGGTCCGTGTGATCCCAGGGAAGAGGCACAACCATGAAGATGGCAGCTTGAGACTCAGTCCAGTGTCACTGGCTGTGAAGGGGACGGAGGTGGCCGCGAGCGGGGAATTCGGTGGCTTCTAGAAGCTGGAAAGACAAGGAAGTGGATTTCCCCCTGGAGCCTCCAGAAAGGGACGGAGTCCGGCTGGAACCTGGACGTTAGCCCAGGGAGACCCAGCTCAGACTTCCGACCTCCCAGAACTCTAAGGCAATAAATCTGTGTTCTTTTAAGCCACTACGCTTGTGGTGCTCGGTTAGAGCGGCCGCAGGAAGCTGGTACAGAATCTGGAACGGGCTGGGAGAATTCTGAGAAGCAGAACAGAAGAAGCCTTGTCTGCCTTGAACAGACCGTTACGAGAAATCCGAATGTGAGTATTTCATTGCTCACTGGGTCCCCCAATGGGAAAAGGCAGGTAAGTGCCACCCAAGGGAGAAACCAGAACAGGATTCAAGGTCACTGAGGACAGACCACTGGCATGAGGGGCTCAGGTGGTGCACGTCTCCTTTCTGCAAGAGAGGGTGGGGACAGCCTCCCAGAGCCACCAGCCCTTGCCCTGTGTCCTTCCCCGATGGCCAGCAGACCCACCGGCCACTGTGGAGCACCGGGTGGCTGCACGCACCCCATGGCGCACCCCGTGTCTGCCCTGGAAGGACCCGCCCCCTCCCCCGGGGGAGGGTCTAAAATACAGATGGGGCGGGGGAGGGGCATCCACTTTAAACAGAACAGAGGAGCCCATTCGGAACAGGGAAAGCCACTCCCTCACGGCGGGATAAGCCCCGCCCCAGGCCACCGGGGCTCCCCATGTCTGGTAAGGAGTGTCCGGGGCCACAGTCCAGCTAGTAAGGGTCACAGACACGAGCCTCTCCTAACAGGTACCGACTCCAGGCCTGGAAAGGACGAGGGACCCAGCAGAGCAGACACAGCCCTTCACAGACCGTTCGCAGCCACCTGACCTGTCGCGGGCAGACCGCTAGGGTCTTGTCCCTGTGGTGTGTCCTCAGCACTGGTCCGCCCTCCACGCGGTGCCGTCTGCTTAGGTCACTTCACACACACACTGTCCACAACGTGTTTCCACGTCCCTATGGAATTTTCTTTTCTTTTTTTTAATTTTTACTTATTTAAAAATTTTTTTAATGTTTATTTTTGAGAGAGAGACAGAGACAGAGAGAGAGCAGAGAAGGGGCAGAGAGAGAGAGGGAGACACAGAATCCGAAGCAGGCTCCAGGCTCTGGCTCTCAGCGCAAAGCCCGACGCGGGGCTCAAACTCACGAACCTCGAGATCATGACCTGAGCTGAAGTCGGACACTCAACTGGCTGAGCGCCCCCGGCGCCCCCTTCCGCCACGTAAGTTTCATAATTCTCCTTTGAAATGGAGCCGAACCTTCCAATCGGGTGATTTGTCATCATTTTTGCCATCTTCCCTCTTTTTTTTAGAGTAATTCTAAAAAAAATTCTGAAAGAGCACCTTTGTTCAGCATTTAATGGCTTATTTATCACTAAGTGTAATTAGAAATAAATAGGCTGGAGGCTCAGTCGGCTAAGCGTCCGACTCTTGATTCTGGCTCAGGTCATGGTCTCTCAGTTTGTGAGATGGATTCCCTCAGCTGTCAGCTCAGAGCCTGCTTGGGATTCTCTCTCTCCCCCTCTCTCTTTGCCCCTCCCCCGCTTCTCTTTCTCTCTCCCTCTCCTCTCTCTCTCAAAACAAATAAATAAACATCTTTTTTAAAAAAATAAATTAAGTAGGCCGTATTTTTTAAAAAATTGGGGGGCACCTGGGTGTCTCATTTGGTTAAGTGTCCGACTTCGGCTCAGGTCGCGATCTCACCGTTCGTGAGTTCGAGCCCCGGGCCGGGCTCTGTGCTGACAGCTTGGAGCCTGGAGCCTGCTTCGGATTCTGTGTCTCCCTCTCTCTCTGCCCCTCCCTTGCTCATACTCTCTCTCTCTCCCTCAAAAATAAATTAATGTTTTTTTAAAAAGGAGAAAAAAATTTTTTTAATATACTCTTTCCTCCGAATGGACAATTAGTCCAGTTGTGTAAGCGGAAATGCAGACAGAGAACTAACCCAGGAGAAACATAACACACCCAGATAATCAGGGCGGATGTGGCTTCCAAGACCCCCCATTTCTGGGGACAACGGTGGACGGTATTTTCCTCCTTCTTGGCGCACCTGGGGGGCTCCCGGCTTGGGGCTCGGCAGAGGCAAAGACACAATTCATGCTGTGTGTGAACCTTATCCATCAACATGTCCAAAGAAAATGTGCTCCCTGAGCATCGTCCAGAGCCCGGAAGGGCGATGAGTCCACACAGGCCCAGGGAGAGCCGGCTGTCTTGCGAGCCATCCTCTGCCCACCCCACCCAGCGAGGGGGTAAGTGCTGAGTCTACCGTCACTGTCACTGGCCCTGTGCGGGAAGGGGAAGGCTCCTGAAATGCTTCTGGAAGGAGAGAACAGCCCCGGTCCTGCCTTGCCTGGGAGAGCAGTCGGGGGAAGCAGTTTCCCCTAACATCTCAGCTCAGACACAGGAGAGGGGGCTGAGTCCAGAGCTAGTGAAGTGAGGGATGCCACCCTCCTCCAGCCCCTGCCCCTGCCTGGTCCTGTTCCCCCACCCCCACCCCCCCAAAGGTGCCTACCCCTGCTCTTGTTCCCCGGGCCGGGTGGGCCAGGACGGTAGCTGGTGGGGATGGTGGGGCTCAGGGATGCAGTTAGGCAAGCAGAGGGCTGTGGGGGGTGGGGGGCGGTGGCCCAGGGGCCGTGGCTCTGGACCAGCTGCTTTTTTGGAGCCCCCAGGAGGCAGCCACAGACCCTGCCCCAGTTCAGCCAGCCCCTCCCCCCTCAGACTTGGCCCTGGGCCCAGTTCTCCCGAGCCGTCCTGGGTGCTGTGGGAGCCGAGGAAGTGTGATCACCTCGGTTTCCCTGCGGGCCTGTCCTGGAGTAAAAGACAAGCCACGTGTGTCCTTCAGGGCCTCGGTTCATTGCTCCCACCAGCTGGAATGTTCTTTCCCCAGATGCTCACAGGCTGTTCCAGCCCATCCTTGCAGGTCTCAGCCCAAGGGCTCCTCCGCCTTCCCCGCTCACCCTACTGAACCCGGCTCCTCAGCCCCCTGGCTTCCAGCCCATCACCCCGTCTTATTGTCCTCACGACGTTATCCTTCTATAGATTTCTTGCATGTGTGCAGTTTGGGGAGGGAGCTCTTACTAGAACCAAAGCCCCATGAGGGTGGCACACTCCTGGACCGTTGTCCTGAAGCAGCCCCGCCTGGGTGCAGAGCCAGGCACATAGGAGACGCGTAGACAGACCTTCCAGGAGGGAGTGAGTGTGTGGGTGGCCATCCTCACCCCTCAGCCACCCGCCGCCTCCAGCTGGGCACGGCCTGGGCTCCCCTGCTCCCTATTTTGGGGGCCAAGGGCAACCCCCCCCCCGAGTCCCTGCTGTCTCTCACAGAAGCTCCAGCCCACGCTGGTGTTGGTGACCCTGAACACGGCCTTTCGCTCAGCCTTCGAATACGGCTACAACATCGCTGTGGTCAACACGCTGAACAGGTGTACACAGGGTGGGTGGGAGGTGGCCGCCATTCTCCTCCACAGAGGCCGCCACCGTCCTTCCCCTTGTCCTCCCCTGGATGCCCGCCTCTGGAGGACAGGAGATGATTGGGGTTATTTCTCCCCGGAGTGTCACCCTTCCCAGGCATCTGGGGATGGGAAAGGGGGCAGAAGTAGACCTGAATTCCTGCCTGGTGGCTTTGGGCCTTCATCCCCCTGCCCTTTGCCTGGGAAGGCCACTTGCAGACAGCAAAGAGATTGGGGTCTAGGACTGAACCCAGGAGCATCTAGGGATCAGGACTGGGGTGAGGGGGAGCAAAGGAAAGGAGAAGGGGTCCTTGTCATGGAGGGCAAAACCTGAGGGCAGAGTGTCCCCAAGGCCCAGGAAGAAATATGAGTCAGGAGGGAGGGACAGCTCCTGCTGATGAGTCAAGACGAGGACCAAGAACTGACCATGGCTTTGACCTCTTGGAGGGCACAAATGACCATGACAAGAGCAACTGAGGTGAGAGCTGGAGACAAAAGCTTGGCTGGAGTGGGTTCAAGGGCGAATGAGTGGGGTGGAGGAGGCAGCAAGGACAGAGAGCATTTGGAGGGGTTTTTGGCACAAGGGAACAAAAAGTGAAGCTTAGTGAAGGAGATGATGGAGTCATGTTAGGTTTTTCTAGGGCAGGAGTCATGTTTCTATACGGAGAGGGAGTATGCAGTTAAAAAAAAAAAAAAAAAAAAGGAAGGATCTGAGATGCAGGACAGACGGGGGACACCTGCAAAGAGGAAGTCCCGGCAAGAGCAAGGACAGGACCCGATGTCTATTATCATTCCTCTAGGTATATGAGTTCTGCTGCTTTTACAGTGTCATTTATTTGTAGTTATATTTGATTCACAACTGCTTTATAGGAGGCACTACACTGTCTGCTCATAGGGCACATTAATATACTTACAATCACCTTGGCTCAGGCTTGCAGTGTACCCCCACTGTATCACATGACATGCTCGCAAATTCCTTTCCAGACATGCTATTTCTGTAACCGGTGAGGAAAGTGAGGCTTATGGAGGTAGTTTCACTAGCCTGAAGCCCCACAATTAGTAACAATATTTCTTACGTTGTCTTGATCTCTTGCAAAGTGATTTTTTAGGTGTATTTATTTATTTTGAGAAAGAGAGACAGAGAGGGAGAGCAAGTGGGGGAGGGTCAGAGAGAGAGGAAGAGAGAAGAGAGAATCCCAGGCAGGCTCTGTACTATCAGTGGAGAGCCCAATGCTGGGTTCGAACTCACGAACCATGAGATCATGACCGGAGCCGAAGTCAGATGCTTAACGGACTGAGCCACCCAGGCGCCCCGTCTGTAACGTGAATTTTTTAAATTTTTTTTTAACTTTAATTTATTTTTCTTTTGAGAGACAGAGAGAGACAGAACATGAATGGGGGAGGAGCAGAGAGAGAGGGAGACTCAGAATCCGAAGCAGGCTCCAGGCTCCGAGCTGTCAGCACAGAGCCTGATGGGGGGGCTCCAACCCACAAACCAAGAGGTCATGACTTGGGCCCAAGTGGGACGCTCAACCGACTGAGCCACCCAGGTGCCCCTGCACGGTGAATTTTTTAACAGTGACTTTTTAGCAACTTTTCACGGGTCTGAGTCTGGGTCCTCACCTCCCCCCAAAGGCTTTTTTATTCGCAGGTAAGAGCAGAGATCCCTTGTGTCCTAGGGGTACTGGCGGAAATGACCAGGGGCAGCTGAGAACCTCACCTCATCATCTGGCGTGACTTGCCCGGTGCTCTTGGCTGCAGACCGGGCCATGTTTTCCAGGTCTTGACATTTTATAATGAAACCTGCCCCGAGGGACACAACGTTCATGGACAACGAGGCCCTGCTCCTGCGCTCTTGCCCTGCATCCACGTTTCCTCTGGGCGGCTTGTTGGGTCGCTGGAATTGGCCTGCTGGTCCACAGATGCGGCTGGTCCAGACGAGACGTGTTGCCCTCACCTAAGCCACGCCGTCTCTTGGCGAGTGTGCCTGTGGGGCGTTGGTGTGATCTCGGAAATCAAGAGGCCTGAGGTCTAGTCCCCACTTGGCCACGGACGTCATGCCCTGAAAGCAAGGCCCTGAATTCCTTGGAATTTCTGCCCACATCAGTTGCCCGGAACACCGTCGCCCCCACATCCACCCTGCGGACGCGGTCCAGCCGCTGAGAGCGAAGTGCGTGGCGGTACTTAGCGTCTGCCTCGCCAGCACTTCTAGCAGATAATCACTAAGCGCCTGTCGGCGGGGTGTGGTTCCCGGCCAGGTGACCCGTCGTCACGGCCGCACCCCCTCCCTGGGCGGCCTCACCAGCACTGGTGCTCTGAGGTTTGGGGTTCAGACTGAGTCACTGCTCGTGCCCCGGCCGCGTGTCTTGTGAGAACGAAGAACAGGTCTTTGCACTTTGCTTGGTTTACACAGCAATGTTCATGCCTAACCGGGTGCCGTGAGGACGTGACCCCGCAGATAAGGAAGGATGCCTAAGCCGAGGTTCCCAGGAAGGGAGGGCGTGAGCCGAGATCTCAGGGGAGGCACCGTGGAGCCCGCTTTGGCCAGATCCTACTGTTTGGGGTTCACAGTTACACTTGGACTTGATGTGCCAGGGCTGGCCGTTTGCGGGAAGAGTGGAAAGCCCTCTAAAGAAAGCTAACATTTCAAGAAACCTAGCTATTCAGTTTTCACATATAAACGAAAACATTGCCAAATTGAAAATTCTTTTTTAAAATTTTTTTAAATGTTTATTTATTTTTGAGAGAGAGACAGAGCATGAGCAGGGGAGGGGCAGAGAGAGAGGGAGACACAGAATCCGAAGCAGGCTCCAGGCTCTGAGCTGCCAGCACAGAGCCTGATGCGGGGCTTGAACTCATGAACCGTGAGATCATGACCTGAGCCGAAGTTGGACGCTCAACCAACGGAGCCACCCAGGCGCCCCAAAAATTAATTCTTTACTGAAGCGGGACCATAGGACCTCTTCCCCTAAACACTCGATTAACAACTTGCCTATGCTGTGTACTTGAATGAAGAAAACATTCAGCATAGTGTCATTATTCCATAATCCAGGCTTCTTTGGAATTTGGACTGTGCTGTTCTGAGCGTCACTGAGAGCGACCGAGCTGTTCCAGAAGCCCGGGCTTGGCGGCCATTCCCTTCCCTGAACCTCCACAGTCACAGATCTTGGGACCTCGGTGACGGTCTCGTCACTGCCCTCATTTCACAGCTGAGGACCCGGCGCTGCCCACGAGGGGTCTGGACAGCCCTGAGCGTCCCCGAGGCTGACACGGCTCTTGGGCATCTGGAAGGGCTCGGGGAGGGGCCCCCGGGCTGGCAGATTGTCCGGCCAGCGGGCTTTGGGCTCTGAGGAGCAGTCCCCCAGGGAGAGAAAACTGGCCCCAGGTATGGGACCAGGAGTCCCACAGGCAGGCCCTCAGTGCCCACTTGGTGGCCAGTCTCCAGAAAACCAGCCTGCCTGCCAGTTAATTGCCTGGCGAGCCCTGAGTGAACACAGGGGGCTCCATGCACCTGCTCAGGAGAGGTTTGCTGTAGCCTCGCCCCACCCCCACCTGTCCCTGAGATCATGGATTTCCACGCTGGAAGGGACTTTATCGCTTAGTCCCTGTCCCTGTCCCTGGTAGGAATCCCTTGTTCAACAGTCCTGCCATTGTCATCAAGCCTTCGGTTGAATGCCCTCACTGACAGGCAGTTCATCACCTCCAAAGACAGCCATTCCAGCGTGGACTCTGGAGCGAGACAGCATAGCTTTGAATCCTGCTAAGTTACTGGTCTGTCTCGTTTTCCAATCTGAAAAGTTGAATGTTAGCGTCTGCATCTACCTCGCAGGATTGTTGAGGAGATTAAATGCATCGTGTGTCGGGGGCAGACGCCTCTCCGTGAGCTCTGGCGGGTCCTGTCCTAGACACCCTGCTGGGCACCTCCGTGAGGGCGGGGTCGGACGTGACACCCACCCCCGTCACTCAGGTGTGGTGTTGTTTGCGTCTAAGAGAACCTACCCTCTCAGCCACCTTCTGTCCCCGGAGTCTGTCCCCGAGCCCTGTCCTCGAGGGAAGGGACCCACTGATGAATCACGTCTTCGCCATCATTCCCGCTATCCTGACGGGAGCCTCAGAGTGAAAGATTTCCACGGGCGACGCAGGGTCTGAACGTGCACAGACTGGTGGGGGCCCGCGCGGAGGGTCTGAGGGCTTTGCTCTCTGAGAGGGACAGGTGAACTCCTGACGGGAGCCCTCCGAAGTCCGCTCAAGTGGGAAATGTGGCAGAGAGATCCCCGGCCTAAGAAACAGGAGACCTAGGTTCTAGATCTTGCTTTGCTGGTTCATATCCAAGACCCCTGGAGCAAGTCCCCGTGGCTCTTCTGTTCCTCGTTCCTAAACGTGCATTGCACGGGCACCGTGGCTGCATCATGGGTGGGGCTACCATATGCTGGAGGACGAAGTGGAGCTCACCAGCTGGACCCGGGGTGGGGGCAGGGCACGGGGTGAGCAGGACATATGGGGCGCTGCCTCAGCGGCCCCCTCCATGACCGTGGGGACTTTTGTTCTGGACAAGGGCTGAGGGTCCCGTCCGGTATTTTTTCTTTCCCCGTCCAAGGCTCTGTCTGCCCATCTGTGTCTGCTTCTGAGAACGGTAAGCGTCAGGGGCTCCTGCCCGGCTCAGTCGGTAGATGGTGCGATCCGCACTCTCAGGGTTGTGGATTCGAGCCCCACCTTGGGTGTAGAGATGACTTAAAATCTTAAGGGACCCCTGGGTGGCTCAGTCGGTTGAGTGTCTGACTTAGGCTCAGGTCATGATCTCACGGCTCATGGGTTCGAGCCCCGGGTTGGGCTCTGTGCTGACGGCTCGGAGCCTGGAGCCTGCTTCCGATTCTGTGTCTCCCTCTCTCTCTGCTCCTCCCCTGCTCACGCTCTGTCTCTCTCCTAAAAATAAAGAAAACATTTAGAAAATAAAATAAAATCTTAAAAAAAAGAAGAAGGATGTGCACCAGCAGGCTTCTCTCATGTTTGCACTGAAAGAGAAGCCAACATCCGAGTGGTGCAGCCTGGAGCGGTTGGGGATCCCTCCGCCCGTTGCTTCCTCCCGGGGTTGCACTGTGGAGTGGGGGCCAATGAGGCATCTACCATGAATTTGGAAGATGCTCAGGTCCCAGCACCTTAAAACTCAGCCCAGGGGTCTCCCTTGGTGAGGCTGGCGGGCTGTTCCCCATTGCACCCCCGTTCCTCTTGCTGATTTGTTCCCTAGGCCAGTCCCAGGGGTCTGAAGGGTCCACAAAGCAAGTGGTTGGAGCGCAGGACTTGGAGTTCCTGCTTCCCCCCCTAAGAGGCTGTGCGTCAGAGCACACTCTCTGGTCCCTTAGGGATAATACCCCCACCCCCACCCCGCCCAGCCTCCCTGGTTGCTTCTGAGGCGCAAACAAAATAAAAGGTGTGTGTGTACTAGTTGGGGAACGCGTGTTTGTGAAGAGCAGAAATGCAATAAAATCTGCTCCCTTGAGGCGTGTGGGGAACTTCCGTGGGAGCCGAGGGTGCGGGTACAGTGGGTCTAGCGGTCATCAGCGGGTCACTGCCCCCCTCAGCCACACTGACCCGCCCCCTCCCTGGACAGCAGCTGTCGCTGGAAGGACTTGGTGTCTGCAACCCCCGCCCCCGCCTGCATGAGGTTCAGGGTCGCCAGCGCTGGCCCCCTCCCTGCGGCCCTGGCGCTCAGCTGTCAGCGGGGCGGGGCTGTAGAGGGGCATCTGAATGGGGGGCCTGTCCCTCCGTGTGGGGGAGGCGGCCCCCTGGTGACAGGGCGGTGGATAGGAAAAGCCGGGCATGGCATCCAGGTGTAAGGGTGCTTTCAAATTCAAAAAGCAGGGGCGCCTGGGTGGCTCAGTTAAGTGTGTGACTCTTGACTTCGGCTCGGGTCATGATCTCACGGTCCATGAGTTTGAGCCCCGCATCGAGCTCCAAGATGATGGTGCCGAGCCTGTTTGGGATTCTCCTTCTTGCCCTCTGCCCCTCCCCTGCTCATGGGGAAGGAAGGGAGGGAGGGAGGGAGGAAGGAAGGAAAGAAGGAAGGGAGGGAGAGGGAGGGAGGGAGGAAGGAAGGAAGGGAAGGAGGGAGGGAGGGAGGAAGGAAGGAAGGGAGGAAGGATGGGAGGAAGGGAGGAAGGAAGGAAAGAAGGATGGGAGGAAGGGAGGAAGGAAGGAAAGAAGGAAGGGAGGGAGGAAGGAAGGGAAGAAGGAAGGGAGGGAGGAAGGAAGGGAAGGGAGGGAGGAAGGGAGGGAGGGAGGGAGGGAGGGAGGGAGGAAGAAATTCAAGGAGCAGGCCGTGGAGGCAAGAGGGCCCACGGCCCCGATCAATCCCACACCTTCCCGTGAGAGAAGGAACGGCAGCTCCGGGACATGGGCTGTGTTGTTTGTTGCTGAAATGCCTGTAACTTACCACGAGACCCTTATGGGTTCTGTGTGCCTCAGTTTACCAATGTGAAAAATGGGAAGGGAAGATCTCCAAGGTTCCCTGGGGCAGAGGCCTGGCCATCCCCACGGTGGCCACGAGGGGGCAGCACCTCCTTGGCAAACACACCCCGCCTACTCAGCCCTCCCGTCCATCTTCGGCAAAACCTTGGCTTTCCCCAGTGTTTCCGCGAAACGGCCCCAACACAGAAGGCCCTTTGGGAAATTCCGGCACTGGTGAGAGAAACACCCCCTGAGAACACCGTGGAACAGCTAACGGCTGTTTCTAAGGGATATTTTATTACTCAAACCGCTCGTGAGCACCATGAACTCACAGAAACCCAAAGTGGAACGTTGGGATTCCAGGATCTGCGAAGGGGTCTTCTAGCTTCTAGAAGCTCCCGGACTGGCCTGCTCTTGCCCTCGAGGGGGCGGCCGCCGGTGGCGGTCTCTCACTGACCGCGTGCAGCTGGCTCTGTGGCTGTTTGCGGAGCAGATTCTCTGTCACTGGGATAGAATGTGCCCTTGGAGCCTCTGCCCCTCCCAGGAGAAAACTTAGGGAAAACAAAATTAACCCCAGCAATTTCGTTACAAAAGCGTTCACAACGACAATCCGAGGGAAATCAGCTTAACCTGAAATTAATATCATCTGAAGCCTTTTGAGGTGTTTCTTGGGTGTTTTTGTTTGTTTTCGTTTTTAAACTGAATTCAGCCAGATTCCTATTTTGTGTTGTTTGTAAGAGGGAGCAATTGGAATCATAAATTCACAGTGAGCAGTAACACAGTTAAACAATAAATATTTACAGTTTCCAGAAAAGTTGTAAAAATGTCAGTTGATGGGGCGCCTGGGTGGCTCAGTCGCTTAAGCATCCGACTTAGGCTTAGGTCATGATCTCGCGGTTTGTGAGTTTGAGCCCCCGTGTCGGGCCCTGTGCTGGCAGCTCAGAGCGTGGGGCCTGCTTCCGATTCTGTGTCTCCCTCTCTGCCCCTCCCCTGCTCGTGCTCTGTCTCTCTCTCTCTCTCGAAAATAAATAAACATTAAGACAATTTTTTTTAATGTCAGTTGACAGTTGGAAACTTTTTTTTAATTTCTTTGGAGAGAGACAGAGAAAGTGCAAGTTGGGGAGGGACAGAGAAAGAGGGAGAATCTCAAGCAGGCTCTTCCCCGTCAGCACAGAGCCCACGTGGGGCTCGACCTCAGGAAACCATGAGATCACGACCTGAGACAAAATCAAGTGTCAGACGCTTAACCGACTGAGCCACTTAGGCGCCCCTGAAAACTTTTCTTTTCAGTCTTTCAGTTAGAACAGAATATAATTGACTACAAAAAAGTTGAAAAATTGGTAATGCTAGAAGATTCTAGATTTTTCTTTCTTCTGTTTTGTTAACTTTTCAAATAATTTTTTCTTATTACAGAGGTCATGCTTGTTCATCAGGCAGGAAAATATCATAATCACAGGAAAATGTCAAAATCTAAGAAGACTCTTTTACTTAAATCCTTGGTGTGGAAACTTCCAGATCGCTTTCACGTACACATATTTCATGCCAGCCTCATGTTCAAATTAATTCTTTAAGGTTAGACATTTACAAAATTTCCGACATCCTGCGACTTCAGGATTGAGCGAGCATAATGGGCTAAAATGTACTAAAATGTTTAAAAACTTCAACAGAAAGGGGCACCTGGGGGGGCTCAGGCGATTGGGCGTCCGACTTCGGCTCAGGTCATGATCTTGCGGTTTGTGAGTTCGAGCTCCGTGTCGGGCTCTGTGCCGGCGGCTGGGAGCCTGGAGCCTGCTTCGGATTCTGTGTCTCCCTCTCTCTGCCCCTCCCCTACCTTGCACTCTCTCCCCTCTCTTTCAAAAATAAATAGACATTAAAAATAATAATAATAAACAAAAAATAAATAAAAACGTTAACAGAAAAGTTTTACCCGCAAGGGCTGCAGGTTGGACAGACACTTCCTTGCTCCCTTCCTGGTGCCTTTCTCTCTCTCATTTCTACTATCCCCCAGGCGTCTCCAGCGGCACCCTCCCCGCTGCCCCAGCAGCTCGCGGAAGGCCCTGGACAGTCAGGAGACCAAACCTCCCAGCTAGGCTGGCGGGCGGGTTGGCGGGGCCCTGGGGGTGGGGGGTGTGGACACTTCTCTACAAAGACAATTCCCGCCTCCCGCCCTGGCCTCCCCATCTTCTCCAGCACCTGCCCTTCCAGCTTCTGGGCCCGGCAAGTTCTCCCTGCCCCCCTACACACATGGGGGTAACAGGTGCCCCCGCCTCCTGCTGCCCTCCGGGACTTCCAGCACTGTGGCCCACCTTGCAGGGGCTCGGCGTAGTGGGGCTTCCAGAACACAGGCCGAGTGAGCGGGTCTCCGGTCAGACCCGCCGCTTCCTGGCTGTGGCCTCCTTTCCGGAAAACGGCCTTCCTCCAGCTCCGCACCGAGCCCTCGGTGCTCGGTGGGGAGCACACTCAGTGCTAGTGAACACCCGCGACCTGTAAACACCGGAGGGGGTGTCCTCCCGGGCCTGTAAGGAGCGCACAGGGAGCAACGCTTTGCCCTGCAGACGTGGGCCCGAAACTCCGCGTTTTGTCGTTGTTTCCTGAGGGCCGAAAGCCATGACCTTTTTTGGAAAAGGGGCCAAATGGTATAGACCACAGTGAGGCTCTTGGTATTTTGTTGAAGTTTTTATTTTCCAAAACAGGTCACAGTGGTGGGGGCCTTGCCCGGATCCTCCCCCACAGCCCGAAGGGAGGGATCACAGCACGGCAGAAAGGCACAGAATCCCAGTTCTGTCCCTGAGGAGCCCTGGGCCTCAGTTTCCCTGCCTCTGGTTTGGGAATCAGAGTCCCCACCGCATGGCCCTGCCGTGAGGCTCCAGAGATGAGGCCTGGGGGACCTTCTGGTAACTTTTGAAGCGCCACGTAAATGGGAGCGGCCCTTATAATTCAACCGTCCCAGAAGCTGGGTCAGTGCTGAGCCCCCCACCAGCCTCACTGCCTGCACCTGGAGCTGCGCATCCGCCCTGGGCCGCTGTCCGAGTCCGCCGGTGGCCCAGGGAGGCCACAGGAATCCATTGGAGAGGATTCCGGAGACCACTGTGATTCCACCTGGGACGACAGTCCCTCCCTCCTGCACAACTCATCGTTTCTGGGGCCATTCTGCACCCTCCCCTCCCAGTCCACAGAGGAGCCCGCCCTGAACGCACAGCAATGGGCCCAGCCCTGGGATCACAGTTCAGGGAAACATGGTGAGGCAGCCCACCGTAGTGTTACCTGAGACAGCCAGGGTCGTCTCAAGCTCACTGTCAACTTCTAGAGCAAAACAGAAGATGGCCTGGTGGCTTTCATGGTGATGTGCATGGAGCAGCATGGCAAGAAGCAGAAGCCTGGGCCCTATATTCAAGGTGGTGAGAAGAGTATGTGCAAAGGCCCTGCGGTTGGAATATAATTGTCATGTCTGTGGAACACTATGGCCTGAGCCCAGTGAGCAAAAGGAAAAGATGATATCCAGGAAGTGGTCGGGGCCAAATGGTATAGACCGCAGTGAGGGAGTTGGTATTTTGTTGAGGTTTTTATTTTCCAATGGGAAGCCATTGGAACATTTTGAGTAGGAATGTGATGTGATCAGAGTCATATTTTTAAAGGAAAAATAATAATTAATAAAGAGAAATGAACACCCGTGCCTCCACCACCCACCTAAATCAATCCGTCATCACGGACGTAGCTGAAGGCCCTGCGCTCCCCTCCCCCTCCCCCCATAATGGACACCAACGCTATTCTGAATTTGGTGTTTTTCTTATGAATCACCTTTACTACGTATCTTAGATTATATGTGTGTACAATTATTTTGTTACTGTTCAACTTTTTAAAAAAAGATTTTACTTTTGAGTAATCTCTATGCTCAACGTGGGGCTCGAACCCACAACCCCCGAGATTAAGAGTCCCAGGCTCCACTGACTGGGCCGGCCAGGCAGCCCTGTTGCCCGTACGTTTCAATTACAGGTAATTCTGATGTGAACATTGAAAAAAAATTTTTTGTTGAAGTTGTAGCTGGTTAACACACGGTGCAATATTGGTTTCAGGCGTAGAATTCAGTGATTCATCACTTATGTTTGACGCCCAGCGCTCATCCCAGCAGGTGCCCCCCCTTAACACCCACCTCCCTCCCTCAACCCTCAGTGTATTCTCTATTGTGAAGAGTTTCTTATGGTTTGTTTCCCTCCTTTTTCTCCCCCCCCCATATGTTCATCTGTTTGGTTTCTTAAATTCCACATATGACTGAAATCATACGGTCTTTGTCTTTCTGTGATTGACTTATTTCACTTAGCATGAGACCCTCTAGCTCCGTCCATGTTATTGCAAATGGCAAGATTTCATTCTTTTTGACGGCTGAGTAATACTCCGTTGTATATATCCCACATCTTCCTTATCCATTCATCGATCAGTGAACAGTTGGTCTCTTTCCATAGTTGGGCTATTGTTTTTTAAATGTTTTTAAAGTTTATTTATTTATTTTGAGAGAAGGAGAGAGAGAATCCCAAGCAGGCTCCATGCTGTCAGCGTGGAGCCCAACACAGGGTTTGAACCCACAAACCGTGAGATCATGACCTGAGCCAAAATCAAGTCGGACGCTCAACCAACCGAGCCACCCAGGTGCCCCCCTCCCCCGCTCTCTCTTTTGCTCACACATCGTCGCCAGTGCTCCAGACCTCCCCACGGGCAAGTCCCCAAGGTAAGACTCTCTTTCCTTTTCCCATATCCTGGTCCTGGAACCCCTCCCACGTTGGTCTCCGTCCCGCCACCTGTGTCCCTGTGGGGAGGGCAGAGGAGGGATACTCGACGTGGTACTAAGGAATAGAAAAGAGAACTTTTCAAATGACAAATTCTCAAAGCCTTTTTATTACACCCAAATCCCACAGGGAAATTTCAGGCTGCTTCATAATTTACACAGACCAACATGCGTGATTTGACGGGAAGATCATTAGGGCTCCGTGTCCTTCACATCTCTATTCCAGTCAACTCCCCTTGGTGTCGTCTAACTCACCCACTCACTTCCGCTCAGGGACGACGGTCTCCCCCATCTTACTCAGAGGCCCAACAGGCGCCTCGGGGAGCGTGCAATCTGGACACAGAATTTCTCAGAGCCGCGGCGGGGTGTGGGCTCAGGGGAAGGCCGCCTCGTCCTGTGAACCGTATGCTTTAAGCTCCCTACTCTTCGTGGCTTTCCTTCCCTTTCTTCTCTTCTAGAGGTTTCTTCAAGCTTTTGAGCTTATTGTTGAACTTGGTTAGGTAAAGCTGGAACTCAGAACCTAGAATACATCCCATAAAGAGAAGAGTTAATACGAAAAGCTCGAACCTTTGGCGGTCCTCGCGAAAAGGGCATGTGGGACAGCCAGATGCCATTCCCCACATGTGTACTTAAGGACGTTTGGTTCCTTAGAATGCCCTCCACGTTCCCACCCCACTGGCTTCTAGCATCTTCACTGTGTCTGAATTTAGGCTTGTGAGCTGGCAGAATCCGAGGGGCCATGTGTCAAAGGTGATTCTGACTCACGGGCCTTGGTGCCTCATGTGACGCTTGGTAGCCCTTACGCTGAGGGGACGTAAGTGTTTTCTAGTAAATGAATTGCGAGACATCTCTACGTGGCCATTATCTTGTTTTTGTAACTGACCTTCTTTGTCAGGCCATTCTTCATTGATGGGTTGATCATAGTAACCCATCGGGGTGGGATCAGATAGAGTTAGGAGGCATCGGGTGGGTAACACAACGGGAGGACTGGAGACCGCTGCTGGGAGTGATGGCAGGTGGGGCAAGACGATGCCCGGTTCTGTTCTCTCGACAGCAAAGGGAGGCTGTTGTTCAAGTCTCTGGCTGGGGGCGGGGGAGAAGCCGTCTTACTGTCTACTGGGAGCTGAAATAATAATCCTAAATAGCAAGTCGCAGAAGAGGGGCCGCGGCGACTATCTAAAACGTCTGAGCTCCCTCCTGAGGGTAAGTTGGAATGACACCCCCTGCTTCTGGAAAGAACACGTGAGATGTGGCATGTGGGAAATGATATGACCTGCATGTGCCTGTTGCAAGAGCCGTGTGAGTTTTTATTTGGGAAAATGGGAATACGGCGAAACTAGAACGAGGAGTTAGATCAGCGGGTCTACGCCCCCTCTGGCTAGCCTGCCGGTATTTGGACCTGCTAAGGGGGATGCCACCCTTTGGAAAAAGGAAGTGGTGCTGTTAATATCATATATAGTATAATATGGGGAAATCATCCATATAACTGGTGTCATTTTTCCTCTGTCAGTATTGTTAGAGGGGCAAACCAATGCAAGAGAAAACAATCAATAAACCAGGAAGGAAAGATGGGGAGAAAATCACAAAAGAGCCTTTGTTGGTGGGGACCCGAGAGCGTGTATGGAGATTTAAAAGTTTTGAAAAATATATAGTTGGGGTAATACTGGGCCGCCCGGGTGGCTCCATCAGTTAAGCGTCCGACTCTGGATTTCAGCTCAGGTCATGATCTCACGGTTCGTGGGTTCAAGCCCCGACCCGGGCTCTGCACGGACGGCGTGGAGCCTGCTTGGGATTCTCTCTCTCGCCCTCGCTGCCCCTTCCCTGATCATGTTCTCTCTCTTTCTTTCAAAATAAATAAATAAATAAACTTAAAAAATAAAGTTGGGGTAATACTGAGTAGGCGAAATTGATTGGAGACCAATTCTATTAGAGGGATATAGAGGTTTCAGGATTCATTAGGAGACATAGATTATAAAGACCATGAATTCAGCGAATGTGTGTAGTTCAGCACAATTTTAAACAGACAAAATAAAGATGGGAAAACTGCAGAATATTTGCATTCTTGCAACCGCAGAAATGAAGTGAGCCAAGAAGCCTGACCCAGTGGGTTAGAGGGTCCCGGGTTGGCTGGACTGATCATGTCTTCTTCCTGCACCCTGGTGTCTGGGGCATGATCCCCAAGAAAATGTAGTAAATAGGGGCGCCTGGGTGGCTCTGTCGGTTGAGCATCCGACTTCGGCCAGGTCATGATCTCATGTTTCAGGAGTTCGAGCCCCGCATTGGGCTTTGTGCTGACAGCTCGGAGCCTGCAGCCTGCTTTGGATTCTGTGTCTCCCTCTCTCTCTGCCCCTCCCCAGCTCACACTCGTGCGCACACACTCTCTCTCTCTCTGTCAAAAATAAATAAAACTTAAAAATTTTTAAAAAGAAAAGAAAAGAAAATGTAGTAAATAATACGTGCCCTAGTTAACCCCACCTTGGGGGAATATGGGGGAATTGGGGATGGGCTTGGGAACAGACCAAGATAAAGGTATTAGGGAAATAATTTGAGTTGTGTTTAATAAGGTTAACTTGAGCCTACACTCTAATGGGAGTGTCTGGATGTTGCTAAGCTTCTTGCCCCTCCTCCTGTGTCTGGCCAAGACCAAGTAGGTAATAAATCATGCAACTGTCCATTGTCATGGTCTTCTCTGTTTGTCTCACTGGCATCACGGTCTGGACTGGGAAGATGAGTCATCTCCTCTGCCCATGCGTGTCCTGCATAGACTGTCCCATCTGAGCCTCCTACCCTTAGATGACTCTCCATCCGTCCCCTACTATTGCCAGAAGAGATGGGTCCACCCCGAGAAGGAAGAGAAC
>CM053570.1:95441425-95465230 GCA_028646485.1 Cryptoprocta ferox
AGAGCCTGGAGCCTGCTTCGGATTCTGTGTCTCTTTCTCTCTCTGCCCCTCCCCACCCCTCTGTCTCAAAAATAATAAATATTAAAAAAAGAAAAAAAGGTGAGTGAGCGTGTGACTGCTCAGTGAAGTGGGAAGCAAGCAGCTGGTCCCCTCCCAGGGAGAAGCTGGGGCCAGCGTGGGGGAGGAGGTTCGTCGGGGGGGGGGGGTGGGAAATGGGAATGAAGCATTCTAGAGAGGGGAGAAGTAAACATGCAGGGCAGGATCTTAGGATTTCTGGGCAGTGTTAGCACATGTTCATCTTTGCAGCTATGAATAAAAATAACAGCAGTCAGATGTCTGTGTGTCTGTCCAGCCACATCCAGCCATCTGGCTCCGGGCTCGGGGTAGGTGCGCGTTGCCTGGCGCTTTGCCGGGCGAGCCTGTGGAGGGACGGAGGGGCCGGGATGTGGGGCCTGTCAGCACCGTGGCCGCGGTGCAGTCTCCGTGGGGCAGAGAGAGATCAAAGGCACGAGGTGTGACAGGACAGAACAGGAGACCCGTGGGTTGGAGGTCAGGAGGTTGGAACTGAAGTCAGGGAGCTGGAGTCTGGGAGAGGAGGCCAAAGTCAGAAGCATAAAACCAAGGCGTCAATCTGATGTGGCCGTAGTTCAGGTCACAGGTCGTAGGCATAGGTGGCCCCTCGGACAAGAATTCTGCCTTCGGGAGGCAGAGGAAAGGGAGACCAGCCCTGTGTGTCTGTGTGTCCAGGCAGGATGGGGACAGGCTTCACTCTCGAGGCGCTTCTCAGCCCGAAGCCAAGAGAGACCTCTCTCTCTCTCTCTCTCTCTCTCTAGCGCCCAGGACCATCACTACCAGCTGGAGCCCGAGGTGAGAGCCGCCGAGGTGAAGATGCCCGTGGTTAGTGGCCTCCTGGCCAGCCAGAGCCTCCAGTGGTGGGAATCGACCGGCAGAGCTTCTGACCGGAGGCTTCCCGGAGGCGTCCCCAGCCTGGGCCAACAGCAGCCACCGCTGGAACGAAACACCTTGGCCAGGGTGGGGGCGCTGCCCTGGTGGGACCTGCACGCCACCCTCTTTGCGCCATCACCTTGTCCCCACCTGGTGTTCTTGCAGCTGCTGTTGGCTTTCCTCACCTGGATGCCTGATGCTGTTCAACTGAGAAATGAGGCTGCTGTAGTAGGTGTTTTCACCATAATCCTCGACCTGTGGGAGAAATGTGGAGCCGTCACCCTAACGGAGAAGGGACCTCCCTCAGGCACAGGCCCCACCCGTCCAGCAGTCGGTGTCCCTGCGGGTTGGGCAGAGCCTCGAGGGCAAGGAGCAGGCAGCCCATCCTTGTCCCCACTTGCGTCGGGACAGGTAATCTGGCTGTTCTTTGGCACCAGCTGCCTGGGCTCGCTCGTCTCTTCCAGGGAGACAAGACTGAGGCATTTTGGCAACTTCTAGAGAAAGAGCTTCTTGGCGGTGACAGGTGAGGCCCTCGGGGAATGGGGGTAACAATACCCCGGTGACTCTGTGTGGGCAGGGTCACCGCAGGAGGATTCACTGTGATGAACGGGGCTTGGTCTCATGTGCTCCCTTCGTCATCCTCAGGACTTGTGACGGAGCCGAGGACAGTCATCTGTCCACGGCAAAGCTGCTCCAATTCTGCCCACTGCCAGGTCACTATTTTTTTTATATGTGTTGACTTTTTAGAAGCCAGAAAAATTGCTACGGCGCCTGGGTGGCTCAGCCAGTTAAGCATCTGACTCTTGATCTCAGCTCAGGTCACGATCGCGCGGTTTGTGAGATCGAGCCCCAAGTCGGGCTCTGCGCTGACAGCTTGGAGCCTGCTTGGGATTCCTTCTCTCTCCCTCTCTCTGCCCCCCCCTCAAAAGAATAAATAAAGAAATCTTAGAAACTATAAAAAGGAGTAAGAAAAATTGCTTTCAGTGGAAAAGATGACTTTTCAATGGTTCTCTTCAGTCAGCGGCATTAATCGATTCTTCATCCACTGTGTATGAATTCCAGCTTCTTGGATTTATGACTGCTACACGCTATTTGTTTTCTAGATGCCTCCTGGTTTTTTTGTTTCTCCGTTTCATCTTTTGTGTCAAACAAATACTTTCGGTGTGCCATTTAACCTTTTTTATTACGGTGGTTCCCCCTTCTCTGAAAGGAATACATTCCAAGACCCCCAGTGGATGCCTGAAACCATGCATAAGATCAAAGCCTATATATACTATGCTTTTTCCAATACATACATACCTGTGATAAAGTTTGGTGTATAATTTAGATGCAGACAGCAGAGAGCCTGATGTGGGGCTTGAACTCATGAACGTAAGATCATGACCTGAGCCAAAGTCAGATGGTTAACCAACTGAGCCACCCAGGCACCCCTAGCAGACAGGATTTTAAAACAATTACCATAATTATGTTCAAAGAATTAAAGGAAAATATGATGACAATGACTCGAAAAAAGGGAAATCTCAACAGAGAAACAGAAATCATAAAAATGCACCTCATGGAAAGTCTAGAGTTGAGAAGTATAATAAACAAAATGAAAACTTCACAACATGGTCTCAAGGCAGATAGGAAGCAGCAGATGAACAGTCAGTGCATTTGGAGAGATATTACTCCAAGAAATTACTCAACCTGAGGAACAAAGCAAAAATATTGAAGAAAATTGAACAAAGCCTTAGAGATTCACGGGAACAAGATCACACAGCCCAACATACATGTGGGAGTGTTGGAGAGGAGAGAGAAAGTGACAGAAAAAATGGTGAAGAAACTTGGCTCCAGGTTTCCCAAATTTGATGAAAAAAATTAATTTACCAAACCAGGAACTGAACAAAGCCCATGTCTAATCAGAGTCAAATTCAAACTGTTGAAATCAACAAGAGAAAAAGGGTTTTTTATAGCTAGGGGACTGACAGTACAATTAATGGCTGACTTCTGATTAGAAACAAGTCATTACGGACATCTGGGGGGCTCAGTTGGTTAAGCGTCCAGGTCTTGATCTCAGCTCAGGTCTTGATCTCAGGATAGGGAATTCAAGCCCTGCACTGGGCTCCACGCTGGACATGAAACCTACTTTAAAAAAAGGCAGGGGAGCACCTGGGTGGCTCAGTCGGTTACGTGTCTGACTCTTGATTGAGGCTCAGGTCATGATCTCACAGTTCATGAGTTTGAGCCCTGTATCAGGTTCTGTGCTGACAGTGTGGAGAATGCTTGGGATTATCTCTCCCTCTCCCTCTCTCTCTACCCCTCCCCTACTCACACTGTCTCTGTCTCTCTCAAAATAAATAAACTTTTTTGAAAAATTAAAAATTTAAAATAAAAAAACCAAATGACTGCTTAAAGCAATTATTATGCTACTTATTGTTAGGTTTATGATATATATAGATGTAGTGTCCATGACAAAAATAGGAGAAATGGCGGGAAAGAAATAGAGCTATCTTGGAGCAGAGCCTGCTTTGGATCCTCTGTCCCCCTGTCTCTCTGCCCCTCCTTCCCTCTCTCTCAAAAATAGACATTAATTTTTTAAATAAATAAATCAAATCATGGAAAGAGCCTCAATGTCCATCAACTGACGAATGGATCAGGAAGATGTGGTTCATCTATACAATGGAATACTCCATGGCCATGAGAAAGAATGAAATCTGGCCATTCGTGGCAACGTGGATGGACCTCGAGGGTGTCATGCTAAGCGAAATAAGTCAGGCGGAGAAGGACAGATACCATATGTTTGCACTCATAGGTCTAACAGGAGAAACCCAACAGAGGACCATGGGGAGGGGAAGAAGGAAAAGAGTTAGGGAGAGGGAGGGAGACAAAACACGAGAGACTCTTGAATCCTGAAAACAAACTGAGGGCGGAAGGGGGAAAGGTAAAGGGGGGTGATGGTCATGGTGGAGGTCACTTGTGGGGAAGAGCACTGGGTGTTATATGGAAACCAACCTGACAATAAACTATAAAAATTAAATAAACAAACAAACAAATAAACATTTAAAAATAAATAACTAAAGCCCTGTCTGCTCACTTACTCTGGGTCCACTCAGAGCCATTTTCTGTTGACTGCACTTTTTTCCTCCTAAAAATAGATCATATTTTCCTATTTCTTTGCATGCCCAACTTTTTTTAACTGGACATTTTGGACAATATATGGCAGCAAGTATGAATCCTGATTTACAAAACTGCCCTGAGAGTTTGTGTGTGTGTGTGTGTGTGTGTGTGCGCGCGCGCGCGCGCGTGTGTGTTTAATCATTTGCATGGGTTTCACCAGCAGGGTATGTCTCCCCAGCCGTGTGCAGAACCTGGTGTCTCAGCTCAATTCTTTTTATTTTATTTTATTTTATTTTATTTTATGCCCTTTAAGTAGGATTCGCACCCAACGTGGGGCTTGAACTCACAACCCTGAGGTCAAGAGCTGTGTGCGCTACCAACTGAGCCAGCCAGGCATCACTCTGCTCAGTTCTTAAATTTTATTTTTAGCCTGGATTCCTTGGGGCCCCTAGGGACCCCCTAGCGTCAGCATAGCTTTGTGGTCAGTCAACGATGGTAGCAGAGGTTGTGCTCCAACCTCTCGGGCATGAGATTTGTACCCTCTGCTGATGGATCTGTGTGCGAGTTGAGAAGCACGCTTAAAGTTCAGCCAGTTATCAGCCTCAGCCTCAGCTTTTACTTTCCATCAGGCCATCTCGGGAAGCTTCCACGGCCCTTCTGTGGCTCTCTCATCCCCAGGGTCCCCCGTTACATTTCTGAAGAGTCTGTCACTTACCATCACCCCAACCAGGACCACAACCTCAGACTATCAGAGCTGCAAATTTCCCTGTTTTCTGTCTTTTCTATCAAGCCTGCTGCCTTTACTGACTATGCCTTGGGGCATGGGTTTCAACTCAGACTCCACATCAGGCGAGTCCCTCACCCCCAGGCAGCGGTCCTCCTGTCCAGCCTGCCCCAATAAAACGACCTTTCTGACCAAGCTGGAGGCAGCGGACAGGAATAGCCCCATTGTTCTTCCTCAAAATTCTAGCCATTGTTCACAGATAAACGCCTCAATTGGTTTTCCTTGGCCCACTTCTAGAGCAGGATTAGGATCGTTTTTGACAATTTCATCCAACTTAATACTTGTTTTGGGGGGAAATTGAATTCACTGATCACCTCTTGCCACCTAGCCACAAGTCCCGCCCTCCAGACTTTCTGAGAAAAGCAGAGGTATCGCCTTTATCCACCAGGTTGCTGGTTGTGCCTTCCCCTCAGACCAGTTTATGTCTAGTCAACTGTGCTGTGATCCTAGGTCTTTTAAGGCAGTTGTCCGTCTTGTCCAAGGTCCCCAAGAATGGTGACACAGAAGGAGCACAGAGACTGTGAGCAGGGGCTGGAAAAGGGTAGATGTTCATTGAGTCAGTGCTTCCAAGAGTGATGAGCTTAGAAATAGATGAGGAGGGGAAGACCCTTCGTCTACACTTAATACTTTGGACACCAACCAGTGACTTCACACGTGTAGTTTCGGCCTACCTTAATGAGGACTGCCAGCACAGCTAAGCCATCCGGTGCGCTCTGGGCTACACTGTAGCTCTTGTATTTAGAATTGTAGTGAACGATATGAATCTGTGGGAGAAAGAAAGGCTAAGTCAGGGGCAGTCCACGTAGACTTCAAATGCTTCAGGTTTTCCAGGAGGAATGAAAAGAAAGATACTTCACCCGAGGCCTCAGCCTGTCCCACATAAACAACTCTGACTTCCCTCCATCTGGGTATGAGATCTACCAAGACCAGAAAGTTCTCCAAGAATGGAAAGAGCATAAGTGGGATTCTGGGAAGATGACAATTCAAGGGCATTCCCCTGACCCCACCTCCCTCCGGGTTCTCTTGAGAGATGGCATGAGTCACCGCACCCTGGAGGACACTGTACACCTGTCATCATCCTAAGGACAAATCGACACAAGAGAGAGAACCCTGAAAATCCAGGAAATTCGGCTGACACTGGGGTACCTGGGTGGTTCAGTTGGTTGAGCATCTGACTCTTGATTTGGGTCATGATCCCAGGGTCATGGGATCGAGCCCTGTGTCCAGCTCCACCCTGAGTGTTGGAGCCTACTTGGGATTCTCTCTCTCTCTCTCTCTCTCTCTCTCTCTCTTTCTCTCTCTCTCTCTCTCTCTGTCTCCCCCTGCCCCTCTCCCCCACTTGTGAAAGAGAGGAAAGAAGAGAGGAAGGGAGAGAGAAAGAAAGAAAGAAAGAAAGAAAGAAAGAAAGAAAGAAAGAAAGAAAGAAAGAAAGAAATGGGGCTGAAACCAAAGAAGGCTTGTCCCACGCTATGGGCTGTAAACCCCTACCCTACTCTGGGTTCTGTGAGAGTGGAGACCCCGCCTGAATCCCCAGCACACAGCAGGGATCAATGAATAGTTATGAATGAATGAAAAGTAAAGTCAACCTTACAGTGACTTGACCATGACACACAGTCTTTTTGGCTAAGGAAAGTGACTGCAGGGTTTGAGGAAAGGAGGACCCAGCTGGGGTCCTCACAGTACCTCAGCCAAAAATCTGATCCCATCGACGGTGTGCTCGGAGCCGCTGATCTCCCAGGACTCACCACCCCAGTGGAAATGCATCTGCTCAGCAACGTACACGGTGCCGTCGGCGGCCGTCATGCGCATGGTGGGGGGCAGGCTGATCTGCACTGGGGGAGAAAGCAAAGGTGCAAGTTGTGCAGAAGGGGACGCGTGGGTCAGGCAGTTTCCCTGGTCACCTGCCTACTCACGGAGCAAGCCAGCGCTACGCTGGCTTAGGACACCGTGAGCGGCGTCCCCCACGGGGAGGGGGTGGCCGGCACTCAGGGCAGGATGGGGGACCAGCCCTGGGTGAGCCAGGCTGGGCAGGCCCGCCACACAGGGGCACACACCTTCCTACCCAGAGCCAGAGGTCAGAGGCAGGGCCAGCTTGTCGGCCTGGGGAAGGCGGAGGCCCTGAAAAAACATGGCCAGTGGGTTTAGAAACCAGAATTCCACTCTCCACTTGTAGCCAATTTTGGAATTTTCCCAGAGTGCAGGAATCGGAAGGGGGGGGCCTCTCAAGACTCGTTTGATGCCTTTTACTACCCAGAATACTGTTGTGAGGCAGGGCTGAGGTGTTTAAAATCCTCGTCCTGGGGGCACCTGGGTGGCCCAGGCAGTTGAGCGTCTGACTCCTGGTTTTGGCTCAGGTCACCATCTCATAGTTCATGAGTTCAAGCCCTGCATGGGGCTCTTTGCTGACTGCCGGCATGGAGCCTGCCTGAGATTCTCTCTCCCTCTCCCCCGCTCATGTTCTCTCTGTCTCTCTCAGAATAAATAATTAAACTTTAAAAAAAAAAAAAAAGAAGAAGAAAGAGGGGAGCCTGGGTGGCTCAGTCGGTTAAGCGTCCGGCTTCGGCTCAGGTCATAATCTCACGGTTTGTGGATTCGAGCCCCACGTCAGGCTCTGTGCTGACAGCTAGCTCAGAGCCTGGAACCTGCTTCAGATTCTGTGTCTCCCTCTCTCTCTGACCCTCCCCTGCTTGCGTTGTCTCTCTCTGTCTCTCAAAAATAAATAAAAAACATTAAAAAATAAATAAAAAGAAAAAATAAAAAGAAAAGAAAATCCTCATTTTGTGTAGCCTTTTGGAAACATCCCTGTAGGGCTTCAACACTTTTATTTTATGGACAAGGAAGCCACATCGGGGAGGTGGAAAGACTTGCTCAGAGTGACACAGTTCATCTGCGGAGGGGAGACAAGGCCAAGACCGGGGCGTGGCTGGGACAGGATATCACCATTACAGGCTCAACTTGTCTCCAGAAGACAAGAGACCAAGTTCTGCAACAAGCCAGGAAACCTACCAACTCCCGGCTTGGGATTTCACCTGACGTGGTTGTCAACGGATACGTTCAAATGTGAGGTTCTTGCCCACAGGAAACGGACCGCTCTTCCGCTCCGTCCTGCCCCGTGCCCTACAGGCTTCCCACAGGGAGGCCACTCTGGTCCCCCAGCTGCAGTGTCATTGCAGTGGCTCAGGGCTCAGAGACGTCTCTATATTTTGGAATGAGCCAGGCAAAAGGGAGACCTGAAGAGTGACTAAGAAAAATATCTATGAGGATATAATTTAGGACTTGGCCAGGAACAGGCAGCATCTATTCTGTTAGCGAGGTCTATTTAAAGTCATCAAGGATGGTTATACACAAAAGTAGGTTTTCTTAAAGAACAAAGATTAAGTGGGGCGCCTGGTGGCTCAGTCGGTTAAGCGTCCAACTTCAGCTCAGGTCATGATCTCACAGTTCGTGAGTTCAAGCCCCACATTGGACTCCGTGGTGACGGAGTGGAGCCTCCTTGGGATTTTCTCTCTCTCCCTCTCTCTCTGCTCCTTGCTCAGTCATGCTCGCTGTCTCAAAATAAATAAGCTATAAAAAATATTTTATAAATAAGTAAATAAAATAAAAGAAGATGTACAAAGTCATCTGCCAAGAGATTGGAAAGCAGATGACCAGCCCGAGCTTTCTAGTTGGACAGTTAGCCCCGTGTGAGTGATGCCAAAACTCCTGGCAGGTATCTTCCCCCAAAACACAATTCCCTGCAGACAGAGGGTTTCACTCCTCAGGTTTTAGCGACAGGATCAGACAGGCTGGGTCAAAAAATTGCAGCAATTCAGAACACGTTGCTGTGCCTTTGAAAAGTTGAGACCAAATACCTGTCCCCAAAAATCAACTCACTGAACTTTCCAGATTCTGAAAATTGATGTAACTTTTAGCAGAAGTTACTCTCCTTTATTGGAAACTAAAAGTTCCAATAAAGAACCAAGTTCTTACCGGGCCAGGAAAAGTACATGATCTGAGCGTTTTCTGTGCTCAAGAAAGGACAGCAACGTGTCGAGGCCATGAAGGTCAAAGAAACACCGAGGAACAGAGCCCAGTTGGAGGAGACTAAGTAGATAGGACAGCCACGTGCAATGTGGAATCGTGGATTAGGTCTCCGGCCAGAAAGAGGACGTCGATGGGAATGTGATGAAATTCACATGGGTCCGTCTAAGGGGTTAATCGTGTTGTTATCAGGGTAGTAAAGTTCTAGGATGTTAATATTAGGGGAAGTGGGGGGACACCTGGGTGGTTCAGTTGGTTAAGTATCTTTTTTTTATTTTTTTAATGTTTAGTTACTTTTGAGAGACAGAGACAGACAGACAGACAGACAGAGCCATGAGCAGGGGAGGGGCAGAGAGAGAGGGAGACACAGAATCGGAAGCAGGCTCCAGGCTCCGAGCTGTCACCGCAGAGCCCGATGTGGGGCTCAAACTCACAGAACCGTGAGATCATGACCTGAGCTGAAGTCAGACACTCAACCGACTGAGCCACCCAGGTGCCCCAAGTATCTGACTCTTGATGTTGGCTCAGGTCATGATCTCATGGCTTGTGGGTTCGAGCTCCACATCAGGCTCTGAGAAGACAGTGTGGAGCCTGCTTGGGATTCTCTCTCTCCCTCTCTTTCTCTGCCCCTCCCCTGCTCATATGCACTCTCTCTCTCTCTCACTAAATAAACATTGTTTTAAATATTAGGGGAAGTGGGAGAAGGGCATATGGGAACTCTGTGCTATTTTTGCCACTTGTCAAGTCTAAAACTGTTTCAGAATGAAAGGGGTTTTTGTTTTTGTTTTCTAAAGACAAAACCAGCCTTGCTCCCACAGCCTTCAGAAGTCAGAAGTTCCTGAGAACCCGGTGCCACTCGCGAGCACTGACTTGGGCTTCGTGCTTTCACATGCAAGTCCTTTCCCCTCAGATGCATCTGATCTACGCCAGGCTCTGTGCCACGTACTGAGCGAGAAGGAAGAATGAGAGACCATCCCTCCTCTGAAGGAGCTTAACAAACAGAGGGGCTGGTAATACCTACGAAGAAAACAGTGTTGCTTTTCCCACTGAACACTAGAGGCCCAGTGCCTCAGGCCTGCAAGCTTTTCTTGAGCCTCGGAATATATATTTGGGGGGCTAAAAAAAATATATATATATATATATAATTATATATGTTAATATTTTTTATATATGTATATTATATATAAATTATATATATGTGTATATGTATATAATTTATATATATATATATAATATATAAATAAATCAATGGTCCACCAGCTGTAGCTAGTCCACAACTAAAGAGAGTGAGAATAAGCTTTAAAAACTTTTGTAGCAATTTAAGTTTGTCTCCATAGCCAAGTGTGTTTTCGATCTCTTTTTACTGTAATATAATTTTACATAAAAATGTAAATATAGGGGCACCTGGCTGGCTCAGCTGGAAGAGCACATGACTCTGGATCTCAGGGTCATGAGTTCGAGTCCCATGTTGGGTATAGAGATTAAATAAAGAAATAAACTTTTAAAAATGTAAATATAAAGCAGAATTTGAAATTAAAAGCACAAGACCAATTATATTAACACTCCCCCAAATTAAATTACATAAAAATCTAACAAAGTATGTACAAGATCTATAGGAAAAACTACAAAAGTCCGATGAAAGAAATCCAAGAATAAATAAAGGGAGAGAGAGTCTATGTTTCTGGGTGGAAAGATTTGATTTTGTCAAGGTGCCAGCTCTTCTCAATGTGATCTATAGATTCAATGCAGTCAGATTTCCAGCAAGTTATTTTGTGGCTCTCAATAAATTGATTCTAAAGTTTACAATGAAAGGCAGAAGACCCAGAAGAGCCAACTCAATGTCGAAGAAGAACAACGCTGGAGGACAGGACTACCTACTCCAAGACTTCCTATTAAGCGTCAGTAATCAATACAAGGTAGTATTAGCACAAGAATAGACAAGCAGATCAATGGAACAGAATAGAGAAGCCCAAAATAGACCCACATAAATATACCCAACTGACCTCTAACAAAGGAAGCAAGACGATACAGTGGAGTCTCTTCAATAAATGGTGCCGGAAATACTGGATGTTTACATGCAAAGAAATGAATGTAGATACAGACCTTACACCCATCACCAGAATGAACTCAAAATGGACCACAGATCTAAGTGTAAAATGGAAAACTATAAAATTCCTAGAAGATAACAAAGGAGAAAACCTAGATGACCATGGGAGTGGTGATGCCTTTTTAGACACAACACCAAAGATAGGATCCATGAGATAAATAATCGATAAGCTGGACTCCATCGAAATTAAAAACTTCTGTTCTGTGAAAGACACTATGAGGAGACTTAGAAGATAAGCCTCAGACTAGGAGAAAACATTTGTGGAAGACACATGTGATAAAGGACTCCTACCCAAAATACACAAAGAACTCCTAACACGCAACAATAAGAAAACAACCGGGCGCCTGGGTAGCTCAGTCAGTTAAGTGTCTGACTGTTGGTTTCAGCTTATGTCATGATCTCAGGATCATGAGATCGAGCCCTGTGTTGCTGGGTGTGGGGTCTGCTTAAGATTCTCTAAAAAAAAAAAAAAAAAAAATTTTAAGTTAAATTAAATTAAAAAAAAAAAAACCCTGATAAACAATGGGCCAGAGACCTTAATAGACACATCACCAAACATATACAGATGGCAAATAAGCCTGTGAAAATAAACTCCACATTGTATGTCATCAAGGAAACACAAACAAACAACAATGGGGTGCCACTGCACACCTGTCAGAACCGCCGAAATCCAGAACACCGAAAACACCAAATGCTGGTAGGATGTGGAGCAACAGGAACTCATTGCTCACTCAATGCAACACAGTGCAGCCACTTGGGAAGACTACTTGGCAGTTTCTTACAAAACTAAACCCATTCTTACCATACAGTCCAGTCCTCATGCTCCTTGGTATTTACCCCGTGGAGTTGAAAAGTTATGTCCGTGCATCTGCCCATAGATGTTTATAACAGCTTTATTCACAATTGCTGAAATTTGAAAGCAGCCAAGACGTCCGTGCAGACAATGGGACATTATTCAATGCTAAAACACAATGAACTATCTATCTAGTCATGAAAAGACAGGGAGGAATCTTAAAGGCATTACTAAGTGCAAGAAGCCAATCTGAAAAGGCTACATACTGTAGGATTCCAACTATGTGACATTCTGGAAAAATCCAAATTGTGGAGACAGTAAAAGGATCAGTGGCTGTCAAGGGCAGCGGCGGGGGAGATGAGCGCAGGCGGAGCACAGCGGGTAATCAGGGCCATGAAGAGACTGTATGATACTATCCTGGTGGACACATGTCATTCTACATCTGTTCAAGCCTATGGAATGTATGATGCCGAGAGTGACCCCTAAGGTAGGTTATGGTCTGGTGATTACGATGCGTCAAGATCAGTTTATCCCCGGTAAAAAAAAAAAAAAAAAAAAAAAAAGTACCATCTGGCAAGTGATATTAGTAATGGAGGGGACAGTGTGTGTAGGGACAGGAGATAAATGAGACATCCCTGTACTTTCCACTTAATTTTGCTATGAACGTAAAACTGCCCTAAAGAAAATGAAGTCTATAAAAAAATATGTACATATAAATATATATTTTATTTATATCATTATTTGTATTAGAAACATAATCTAGATATAAATTATTTATAAATATAATTCTATATAAATATAGAAGATAAGCCTCAGACTGGGAGATTTATATTTATATTATAATATAAATAATATTTATACTATTTATAATATAAATTAAATAATTAATATTATTAAATAATAAATTATTAAATATATTTAAAACAAAAGTTAAATATATATTTATATGTAAATATCAAATATATCATATAATATATTATATATTATATATAATAAAAATATATCATATAAAATAAATATATTATAATAATATATATTAAATAATCTATATTTAATATATATTATTTATATATATTATATATTTATATATTAAATATATATTATATATAATATAAATATAAATTTTTAATTTAATAAATTAAAATTTTATATTATCATAATAAAATACTTATATTATAAATTATAATATTATTTATATTATATAACATATATTTACTTATATTAAGATACTATATTTATATCTTAGGCTCCAAGATATAAAAAGAACCCTACAAAATCAATAAATTTTTTTATAATGTTTATTTTTGAGGGAGAGAGAGACAGAGCATGAGTAGGGGTGGGGAGGAGCAGAGAGAGAGGGAGATGCAGAATTCGAAGCAGGCTCTAGGCTCTGAGCTGCCAGCACAGAGCCGATGCAGGGCTCGAACCCATGAACTATGAGATCATGACCTGAGGCGAAGTCAGACGCTTTAACCAACTGAGCCACCCAGGCGCCCCCAAATTAGTAAATGTTTAATTATACCAACTTTATTGTTAAACTTATTTATCAAAATGTTATTAAATTTGAAAATTTGTCAGTTAGGATTTTTTTTCCTTCCGTAGAATTCTCTAAGCTTAGAGCTTGCTGAAAATGTATGAGCAATTGTAAAGAGTTCTAAAATCTTTCAAAATACATTAAAAAATATATAAGTGATGTGAGCTGTGAGTGTGTTCCGTTATATGTTTGATACGATGTCGGGTAGATTGGGGACCCTACAGGCTCCGGCTGAGCCCAGCACAGTCCACGGGAGGAAGGCCCGGGCCGGCTCCAGACCGGGAGGACGGAGAGGACGAAGCCATCTCGAGCCCCGGGAGGCTGGGGGCTCCCTACCGCCTCTCTCCGCCTCTCTCCGGCATCCTCAGCACAGAGCCCCGCACGCAAAGGAAACAGTCCCTGTTACCAGCGGGGGTGCTCGAGCCCGTGATCCCCCTGGCTGCTCTCCTGGTGGGTCAGCCACGCTTCTCCCCTGCCTTCGGCTGCCACCTTTGTTCCCTCTTGATCAAGGGCAAAGAGAGCAGCCGAAGCTCCAACCTGCCGACCTGCTGGCACCTTCAGAGAGTAACTTCTGGAAGCAGGAGCTTGACAGTAAGATAAAATGAGGCTTCATGAACTATTTGTGGAGTTCGGTGATCCAGGCACATGGACCTGAGGCCTCTTACAGAGCTGCGTTCTCCTGCGTTCACCAGCCCCGTCAAGGGCAACTGGTTTTATCTTCTCGATTGTGCAAACAGCAGAAGGAAGTCCTGTGACCCCCAGGCCCCGAAGCGGGTAGGCAGTGAACTGGCCCAGCCCCGGTGGAAGACGGAGGGGAGGTGTCCGAGGAGGACGTGGGGAGGAGTCAGGCTTCCAGGGTCTGGGTCAGGCGCAGCCACAAAGACTGCATCACCTGAAGCCCTTCAGCCTCCCAAGCCCTTCAGCCTCCCAAGGTCTCTGGCCTCTACCCTAAATGATGCCCCCTGCAGTGTGTAGGGGGGTAGCATGAGGCTCAGAGGAGATGGGCCCCCTTGGAAAATCAGAAAGTGTGTTCGGTAAACAGAAAGCACGGATTTTACAGCTCTCCTGTCCAGGCTTCTGAAGTGGGGCCCCCAAGACCCCGGTCAGCCTTTTCCTGTCTGACCTCCACCCCCTTCCTAGAAGGGAACAGAATACAAAACCTTCTTCTTTTTATTAAAAAAAATTTTTTTAACGTGTATTCATTTTTGAGAGACAAAGAGAGACAGAGCATGAGCAGGGGAGGGGCAGAGAGAGAGGGAGACACAGAATCCGAAGCAGGCTCCAGGCTCTGAGCTGTCAGCACAGAGCCCAACACAGGGCTTGAACCCACAAACTGTGAGATCATGACCTGAGCCAAAGTCGGGCGCTCAACAGACTGAGCGGCCCAGATGCCCCCAAGCTTCTTCTTTCTAAACCTCTGAGAAATCCTGGCCCAATTGTCAGACATTTGGGGCCAATCAGACTCAATACAGAAAATATGGAAAATCAGACCAGGGCGCAGATCCCCAGAACACGCCGCCGGCGGGGTGGTGGTGGCTTCAGCATCAGCCAGAGCTCCCGCTGGCTGGGCCTGAGTGAGCCTGGGGAGAGGCTAACGCAGAAGGAAGGAGCCAGCCGGGAACTGCCAAGAAAGACAGGGGCCCTGCGTTGCACCCTGGGGAGAGCTGCCCCCGCCCCGCCTGTGGCCCCAGCTCCCAGCCCACTCTAGCGTCTGGCACCCGCTGCTGCTGCCAAGCGCCCGCAGACCGCAGCCAGCCCCCTGCCCCTTACCTGTGTGGCCGTTGTTGGTCATGGGGAACTCGCCCACCTGGGACTGGTAGCCTGTCAGGTTCAGAGCTTTCAGGGAGGGATTGTACTGAACCTTCCTCCTCTGCAGGTCGATAGGTGACTGTCTCTTTCCCCTGCAGCTGGGGTACTCTTTCCACCACTGTGCTTGGTCCAGTGCCCCCTCTGTGACAGGAGAGAGCCAAAGGGGTCACAGCTTTTGAGGGGCTCAGTTCACAGCAGGGCTGCCCAGCAAGAGGCCAGGATCAAGGCCAGAGGTCTGCCTTCCAGAAAGCAGAGCCCGGCCTCCAGGAGGGAAGAGGGGCATTGTCAAAGTCATCTGGGGGGGGGGACTTGGTGTCTGGGGGGCTTTAAACTCCTCCCCTGTTTCAGTCACTGGCCCTGAGAAGAGAGTCAGTGTTTGGAAACACAATGAAAGTCTTTATTATATGGCTTTAGTTTCCCCCCTGGAATGGGAATGTGCTGATAAATGCTCCGGAAGTTTCCCTGGGCTTGGCATTGCTGTGTCACTCTTAGGGGTCCTTTCTCCATTTGCTCCCAATGGCACAGTTTTCCTTCCCCTCCCCCAACAATAGTGCCGTCCCCTCCCCCCACCGCAGGACCAGCCCACCTGTTTACCTGCTGCAACCCCTGCTACGGATTCAGGGCAGAAAGGGAAAGAAAGCATCAGGTTCAAAGATGACCAAAGTCATTAGTTGGAAAAAAAAAAATCAAAGTGAGGAAATGTATCTTTTTCGAGGTGGGTAATAATTCTAGGGGAGAGAAGGAAGAAAGTTCGTCGTTGCCAGGGGGGCCACGGGTCCTGCTCACACCTGCCATTTGCAGTTGGGAATCCAAGCTCTCTCCTGGCTGCATGGCCAGGGCCTGGCTTGCTTGTTTTAAGGAAGATGTTCATATCGGGGCCCCTCACAGCCTCTTGGTTTTTCAGTCAACAGGAAAGTCAAGTTTTTATTTCTCTGCTCTTTATGTAATACTACAAATCAATATTTAAAGAATTCTTTCCTAGAGGCAGGATGCTAAGATCAAGGCCAGAGGACCCCAGCACAGCCCCCGCATGAACCCAAAGGCTTTGGCCCCTGTTCCTAGCAGTGTTGCGGGTTTCTGGGTTTCTGGAGTATTCCTGAAGGGCGTTGGAAGTAGCCACCCCGAGCGCTCCTGGGCCCCTGAAGTTTTTCCAGAAGGGCCACAGTCCCGGAGGCTGGGCTGGGAAGGACAAGACCTGCCTGTTGGAATTCTCTCTTTTGCTTGCCCTTCTGAACCACCCCGAGTACCAAAGAGCCATGTGACGAGGAAGCCCAGGGACTCCTCTGCCCCAGAGCGGGGCAGTTGGTCAGCATGGGCTGCTCTGTCCTCTGAAGCTGGACTTGCTGAGCCTCCCATGATGTCCCTAGTTCTGTTGCCCTTGACTTAACAGGACATACATCGACCCTGAATGTATGTGTCCTCTCGCATCTGAAGCTGGGGGCACTGTGTGCAGAGTGGGTCCGCCAGTGACCCCGAGTGTGGCCCAGAGCCCCATCCCTCAGTGCAGTGCGGAAAAGGGGGGACACAGGCAGGAGCGGCCTCACTGCCCCATAGGAGGGGTGTTTCGTATCCAGAGGTGCAGGTGTGAATCTCAGCAGGGCCACGGCAACTGGGAGGCGGCAGCCTGGGACTATGCAAAGTCGAGCCATTCTGGGTAAACCTCCTACGGTGAGCTCTCCGTGAAGAAAGCTCTCCAAACCCGCACACCCTCTGAAAGACCTCGGGGAGCCCCAACAACTTCATTTTCCACATGCAGAGACTGAGAAAGCAGAGGGCTTTGCCATCAGAGGCACCCAGAGGGCTCTCCAGCCAGCACTGTGGCCCCAAAATGTTCTAAGGCAAAAACACCCGCAGGTGATGTGGGGGTCCGGGAAGGGGGAGCGAATTCCTCTTGTTCTAATGGGGGGGGGTGGGTCTGAGTTCAGGGCGCTCTCCGTAGCCACGAAGGGCAACCCCAACAGGGGTGAGGGTAACGAGGACGCACACAGCCCCTGGGGCGGGGCCTTACCTGAGTAGGTCCACTGGGAGCCATTCTGGGCCTGGGCGCCCAGGAGGAGCACAGCCAGCAGGGGTAGGAAGGCCACCATGGTGCCACAGGTCTGGAATCAGGCTGATATGAGGGAAGCACTTCTTTTAAAAGCTCAGAAACTGTAAATAACAATTTACCAAGTCTAGCTGATTGACCCACCCTCAGCTGCACCCACTAAAACAATAACACCTTCCCACAATGGCCCTTGTGACTCGGTTGATGGGGCCAGGGGGTGCGACCTGACCTTGCCCGATCCACACGGGCGTCATCACCACGAGCAGTTGGCCCACGGCTTTGGGTGTTCAATGCCCTCACTTATGACAGCTCACCTGAAGGGCCACACAGTGCACCCTTTGTGGATGAGTGACCACAGGAGGGGGAAAAGGCCCAAGGCAGAGAGCAGCAGGATGGGGAGGATTTCCCGGGACAATGGCACTTCCTGTGTCCTCGCTCCTGGCAAGCAGGGCTCTGGGGACAGGTGAGGGCCATCCCCAGGGCCTGGAAAGCCTGGCCGGATTCCGCTTGGTATTTCCTGCCCGTCCTCAGCAGTCCACACAGGCCGCGGCCCCGCCAGCCCCTCCGCGTTTGGGTGCGGACCTCAGACTCCCACCTGGAGGCCTGTGTTCTCCTGCTCACTCCTGAATCACCCGTAGGCCACGTCCCCGTGCGTGCCTTTGGGCCATCGAGCTGGCGTGGGCGTCCGTGTGTCTCCATGGGGAGCCTTTGTCCTGACAGCTGTAGTGTCCTTGGTCACACCCAAACACGTTGGATCAGTCCAGCCCCTAAACCCTCCAGTGTGCACTTGGGCAAAGCAGCCTTGACACCAGCTGAGGGAGAAACTTTTGAGCTGACAGCCGCTGACAGGCCAGGGTTTCCCATGCCCGTCGGGGAGGGCAGAGGCACGGGGCAGGCCGCGTTCTCGCTCGCGGTGCAGGCCGGCCAGGTATGAGGGTCCATCCTGCTCTGCACAGCAGAGCCAACCCACCCCAGCGCCATCAAGGTCATTCTGCGCCCTTGTCCCTGGGGGCCGGGGATGCCAGACAGCAAAGGGGCAGCGTGGATTAGGCCTGGTTAAGAGCAAGGGTTCTGAAGTGTTCTGACAGGGTTCGGATCCCTGCTCTGACACTTACTGGCCACAGGCGACCTCGAGCAAGTTATCCACACGATCTAGGCCTCAGTTTCCCACCTTTAATAGGATTTCACGATAGTACCTCCCTCCTGGGGATTCAACAACAAATTTGTGTGTAGTTCTCAGAACAGCACCCGGTGCGTGGCAAATGGCACCCTTGTCTATTTGGACCCCCCTCCATATATGAAGCAAGTGTCAGGACTGTCAGCCAGCCTGTCACAGAGGGGCCTAGAATAATAAAGAACTCATCCCCTGCCCCCTTCATGGCACTTTCTTCCGTATTTTCAGAAGTTGGAAGCCCGCTCTCCAAAGTGAGTCATGCCTGGCCCTGTCGAGAGGGCCACCCCATAGATCCCATGAGACCCCACCTGGGACGAAGACCACAAGGATAGCCGCTGACCTTCCTACGGGCCAGGGGCCCCTGACGTCCAGCAGGCAGAAAATCACAAACCAAGGCTCTGAGTGTTTTTCTTGGGAAACTGAAGTGGGACTCTGGGAAAGAGGGGGCACAGAGAGAGCCTGAAAGGTCATGACGTGATGGCAGCGGGGGGTGCAAAGCCAGAGCAGGGGGGGCAGGAGGGAGAGGGGTGCTGAGTGAGGGGTAGGGGCGACCTGCAGAGAGAGGGAGGAAAGAAGGGGCCCGGGGCAGTGCGAGGAGACAGGAAGCGCTCAGAGGAAGGAGGGCTCCAGAAGCAGGTGTCCACAGCCGGTGCTGGGGAACCGGGGAGTGTCTGCTATTACCCGTGGCTCCTCTTCCGGAGGGTTCCCTTGTCGCCTAGCGCTTAGGAACGCCCAGGAAACCTGGCGCTTTTATTGCCCCGAAGAGTCCTCGCGGTAAGTGCATAGTTACCTCTGCGAGTCTGCAACTGCAGCAACCTCACCAGGGAGCCCGCACCACATTCATCCATCAGACCTACATCCCTGCCCTGGTTTCTCCGAATCTGTGGCTCAGGCAAGAGCTGGGCGGGCCGGGAATCTGTGCAGGTGGCTAATGTGGACAGTAGGTGGTTAGAGTGAGTAATTATGTTAATACAGTGATCAGACCAGCCAGGACCCACCTGCTAATGAGGGGCGTTACTGCGGAAAGAGGGTCCCTCCCTCCCACGTAGCGACTGCAATGGCACAATCGACACAGACAGGCAGGGTCCCTTTTGTCGCCTGCTTTCTAACTCCCTGACTTCTTCAACCATGAAATTTTCCATTAACCTTGAACACGAGTTTCCTCCTTCTTGTATTTGCGAAGCATGTTGCTCGTTTGGGTTTTTTTTTTTTTTTTCTTTCATTTTAATTTGTTTTTTTAGCGTGTCACATTCGACTCTGAACTGCTTCTGCCTTCATCCAACCGCGTCTCCGGCCCATCAAGGTTGTATCTTATTCCAAACTCCTGTTTTTCTAGGCCTTTGGTTTGAGCAGCTGTCTGAGAGGAGCTGACAAGTATGCCATTTCCGTCGCAGCATCATGTCAAAAATGAGAAAGGAGCTTTGTCCTTCCTCGGTGCCACCACAGCTCCATGACAGAGACCCGCGGAGACAAAGAAAAGGAAGAGGCAAGGTCCTGTGGTCAGCCCAGGTGAGCACGGAAGTGCTGTCAGCCCAGGTAAACAGGGAGGGGGATCAACCAGGTAGGCAGGGAGGGGGGATCAGCCCAGGTGAGCAGGGAGGGGGGGTCAGCCCAGGTGAGTAGGTAGAGGGAGGGGTGGTCAGTCCAGGTGAGCAGGGAGAGGGAGGGGTGGTCAGTCCAGGTGAACAGGGAAGGGGGATCAGCCCAGGCGAGCCAATGCTCAGCTTTGCATAGGACCAGCATGGAAGAATGGATCCGGCCACACAAGAGTAGGCACGGCCTGCTAGTGGCAGTACAGACGGGCCATCATTTTCTTTCATTCAGGAGCTCCAGCTCTGGAATCCAGAAGAATGAGTCCTTCCGGACAAGTGAACTTTCTAGAGTATTAAAGCCTCAATTCTGCATAAGTACCCACACGTTTAGTCCATTTTGGATTAAAACTTCTAAAATGTATCACACGCATGCCTGCTTTCTCAAACAGATGCGGCTAAATGTAATTAAGTTTTTCTTAATGACCAAGGCTCACTAATCTGAAAATCAAGTATCCCACATTGTTAAAGCCCACGGGGCCTGTAACCATATAAGACTGTTCTTTTACATGAAGCAACCCCTAACTATTATAATTTTGGATTTCTGAGACATTGAGGGGGGAAGTTAGCTAGCGGAACTATTGGAGCAGTGTACTCTGATGTTCCTGAGTGACAGTCTAGTTGCTAACATCCATAAGGCCAGGGCATGGCCCAGCATGACAGAAGTGAGACCTGGGGCTGTAAAAGGGTCTGGAAGCCCCGTGCTCTGCCAGGAACTAGCCCTTTAGTTGGCGGCAATGTGGAGACTGGGAGGCGGGAGCAGGGCTGGGCAGCAAGAGCATCTGGGGGTTGCAGTGTGTGTGTTTCTTGTCTACGGCAGTACTGCTCACATAGCCTGCCGGGTGATCCTCTTATGGCCTGTTCACCTGCCCTCATCTCCTGGCTTCTTATTTACTGGTTTTTATCTGGCCAGACATCCGATGACCACACGTCTTAGAATTACATGCCCAGGAGAACGGGAAGGCTGAGAGCTGAGAGCCCACCATCTGTACTAAAACCAAGATATGCAAACCCTGAAACATCTATTTTTTTTAACATATCTTTCATTTTAATTTTTTTTTAAGTAATCTCCTCACCCAGTGTGGGGCTTGAACTCGTGACCCAGAGATCAAGAGTCACCTGCTCTACTGACTGAACCAGCCAGGTGCCCATGAAACATTGTTTTTGACTACTCAAAACATTTCTATTTCCTTTCTGACTTTCGGCTATGTCCATATGAGTAAAGCATTAACACCACAAAATTGTCATGTTAAATAATCTTCTTGCTGAATATTCAGCCATATCCACCTGCAATTTGGTGGGGACGCCTGTGCATTCTCTCACCAGCCTCCCTGGAAAGACACCCAGTCTTGTAGGGTATCTTCCATCTCATCCGTTCCCCTAGAATTCAATGTCTGTCCTTTAGGGTCTCTACCAACAGGCATTTTCCTCCATCATATATACCCTTCTTCCAGGAACCCACATCAAAAAACAAAACAAAAAAAACACCCAGACCAAAACCCCAGTGGAAATTCTCTTCTCTGTTATTAGTTTAGGTTTTAGCAAAATAGGAGCCAAATAGCTAACAACATTTACAGCTCAGCTCGCCGTCGACATTCTGAGCCACCATCTGTGTAAACTCACCATAGAACCTGCCGTTGGAATTGGCCCTCGAATCTGCACCTGCTCGCTGGACCTCCTACTTCTTGGAGGAGGCCAGAGTCCTGCTTACATCCTTTTCATGGATGCCACCCCCACTTTACTTCCGTAAAGTGGGGCAGGTACGTGTCTTTCAGCTCCACCCCAACCAGTCAGTAAGTAATTCCAAATCTATACTGGTGCTGCCTGACTCTCCCCTTACGCCCAAGTGAATGGTTATGCAAGTAGACTGTATCAGTTCCCTTTGGCTGCTGTAACGAACTGCCACCGAGTCACTGCTGAAAACAACATACACTTATTCTCTTACAGGGGCACGTGGGTGGCTCAGTCAGTTGAGTGTCGGACTTCGACTTCAGCTCAGGTCATGATCTCATAGTCTGTGAGTTCAAGCCCTGCATCAGGCTCTGTGCTGACAGCTTAGAGTCTGGAGCCTGCTTCAGATTCTGTGTCTCCTTCTCTCTGCCCTCCCCTGCTTGTGCTCTCTCTCTCTCAAAAATAAATAAATAAGCAAACAACAGTAGGAAAAAAATTATTCTGTCACAGACCTGAAGGTCGGAAATCCAAAATCAGTTTCACTGGGTTCAAGCCAGGGGGTTGGCAGGGCTGGTCCTTTCTGGAGGCTTTGAGGGGAGAACCTTTTCCCTCGCCTGCCCTTTCAGCTTCCGTAGGCACCGCACTCCCTCCCAGAACCCTTCCGATCTTTTGCTCCAATCATTACACCTCCTGTTTCCTCCTTCGATCTTGCTCCCCTCTTACAAGAATCCTTGAGATTACATTTAGAGCCCACCCAAAAATTCCAGGATAATCTCCCCATCTCAAGATCCTTAATCACATCTGCAAGTCTCTTTAGTGACATTCACAGGTTCTAGGGAGTAGATACATGGGGAGGCAATATTCAGCCTACCCCAAGGAAGGATATAGGGACCCACCCAACTAAAAGAAACCTGAGAGCTACTGAAAACTGGATTTAGACTCTAAAGAACAGAACAATAAATCAGCAATGCCATGGGGCACCTGGCTGGCTCAGTCAATTAAGTGGTCAGCTTTGGCTCAGGTCATGATCTCCTGGTTCTCTGCTATCAGCATAGAGCCCACTTCAGATCCTCTCTCCCACTCTCTCTCTGCCCCTCCCCCGCTCTCACTCTCTTTCCAAAAAATAAACAAACACTAAAAAACATTAGCAAGGTCATGAAACACACCAGGAATGGAGGGGGCTCTGGAGGAGCAAGATGGACAACAGCTGATCTGTGGGCAGAAGCCAGGCAGGTCCCCGAGCTCTTAGTGGTCACAATGATGTGACCAGGGTCGCTGGTTGGATTAGCACAGCAACTTAGTAAGCTGAAAAGTGACAGTAGCACTTTAGGAAAGGGTGTCGAAGACCTGATATGGTCAATCTGCCAAGAGTAGGCAGGACCTGCAACCCTGGTGGCATCAAGGGGGACAGAGGAGACACCTTTTGGCCTGAGTCACAACCTGGCAGGCAGGGGCGTCTCTGCAGCAGAAATATACTCCTTGGCTTTGTGCTCCACAAACCTCTGCAATATTGATTGAAGAGTGAAAAGGAGGACATCACAGATACACTGAAATTTAAAATATTTAGGGTTTTTCCACTTCAACAAAGGAAACCTAACTTATTTTTTTACCAACACTTCCACCAAGAAAATTAGAAATGCTGGGCAATTCAGGTTTTTGAAAAATCTTTTTGAAAGCATCAGAGATCACCAAGGCAGCGATATATAAACAGGATAATACGTCACCAGAGGTTGGGTTTGTCCCAGGAATGCAAGGTTAGTTTAACATTTGAAAATCAATGTAACAAAAAGTAGGAGAAAAAGATATTAAAGGCATTTCAACACCTGCAGAAAAAAAAATCAGTTGATAAAATTCACCATCCAGAAGAGAAAATCAAAATCCACTTATGATTTTTAAAAAAAAACCTCTTAGGAAACTAGAGGAAAGCGGGGGATTTTCTCAGTCTGATAAAGAATATCTATAAAAAATTCTACAGCAAACATCATACTTAATGGTGAAATATTGGAAGTTACCCTCTGAGATTAGGAAAGAGATTAGGATACTTGCTACCTCAACATTACATTAAAATTTTCCCGAAAGTCCAGGCGAGTGCAATAAAGGAGGGAAAGGTTTAGGGATTAGAAACGCAGAAGTACAACTCTCTCATTCATAGATGACTACTGGTTCATAGACAACCCAAAATCCAAAGATATATTATTATAATTAGTAAGTGAGTTTACAAAGTTGATATATATAAGGA
>CM053570.1:95465730-95596792 GCA_028646485.1 Cryptoprocta ferox
ATCATGACCTGAGCCGAAGTCGGATGCTTAACCGACTGAGCCACCCAGGCGCCCCACAATTGTATTTCTATATAACAGCAACAGACCATTAGAATATAAAATTAGGGGGGAAAAAAGAAAAGAAAATTAGGGGCGCCTGGGTGGCTCAGTCGGTTGAGTGTCCGACTTCGGCTCAGGTCATGATCTCACGGTTCGTGGGTTCGAGCCCCGCGTCAGTCTCTGTGCTAACAGCTCGGAGCCTGGAGCCTGCTTCGGATTCTGTGTCTCCCTGTCTCTCTGCCCCTCTCCCGCTCGTGCTCTGTCTCTCTCTCTCAAAAATAAACATTAAAACTTTAAAAATAAATAAATAAACTTAAAAAAAAAAAAGATTGCAAAAACAATTCAAACTCTCACTCCTTGCTAGCAGAAGGACATGAAGTGGATTCAGCCATTTTGGAAAACTGTCAGTTTCTACTGAGGTTGAAGGTACCCAAACCCAATGACCCAACAATATGCAGACCCCCAGCAGGAACTGGGCGTTCGTGTACCAACAGCCAAGAACAAGAATGTTCATAATGGCCCTATCCATTCTAGCTGAAAGCTGGAAATGACTCACATATCCATTAACAGCAGAATGGATAAATAAATAGTGGTATATTTATTTATTTTTTAAAGATTTTCTTTTTTAAAGTAATCTCTACACCCTACGTGGGGCTTGAACTCCCGACTCTGAGATCAAGAGTCACACACTCCACTGACGGAGCCAGCCAGGCGCCCCAATGGGGGCATATTTATACAATGGAATGAATGAGCGATGGCTACAGGCAGCAAGGTGCATCTCGCAATATGTTGAGTGAAAAAAGCCAATCACAGAAGATTAAATGGCAAATGATTCTGTTTAGATAAAGTTTCAAAGGAAGCAAAGCTAATATCTGGTGTTGGAAGTGACCAGAGGGGAACACAGGAGGCCTCGTGGAGAGCCGGTCGGGATCCTGACCTGGGCGTTGACTCGAGATGGCTGAGTAGACTATATGTGGATGACTTACGCAATCGTCAGTGGGTCAAGCTTCAGTTGAAAAGTTAATGAAAGAAAACCGCTTGGCCACTCCTCGAAATGTTAAACACATGATCTGGCAAGTCCGCTTCTTTTTTGTTAAAGTTTTTATTTATTTATTCATTTAAGTAATTCCTACGCCCAACGTGGGGCTTGAACTCACCACCCAGTGACCAAAAGTCACATGCTCTTCTGACGGAGCCAGCCAGGTGCCCCTCCACTTCTTGAGGTACACCCAGAAGAAGTGAGAGCTGAGACTCAGACAAATGCTTGCACACCCATGCTTGCACACAATAGCCAAAAAGTGCAAACAACCCAAATGTCCTTTGACAGATGAATGATGAATGGATAAACCAAATGTGGCATGAACACACACACACACACACACACACACACATGCAATATTATTCAGGCTTTAAAAGGAAGGAAATTATTTTTATTTTTATTTTGTGCAGCTTTATTGAGATAAAATTGACATCTAGCATTGTGTAAGTTTGAGGTGGACAATGTATTAATCTGATACGTGTATATATCACAAAATCGTTACCACCATAGTGTTAACGACGAATGAAATTCTGACAGGTACACACCGCAGCCAGGACAAACCTGGAAAACGTCCCAAGTGAAATAAGCCAGACACAAAAGGACACATACTGTACAATTCCACTTACATGGAGCCTGCGGAGTAGGCAGATTCATAGACAGAGAAAGTAGAATTGAAGTTACCAGGACATACGGTGCCTGGGTGGCTCAGTCGGTTAAGCGTCCGACTTCAGCTCAGGTCATGACCTTACTATTCGTGGGTTCGAGCCCCGTGTCAGGCTCTGTGCTGACAGCTCAGTGCCTGGAGCCTCCTTCGGATTCTGTGTCTCCCTCTCTCTCTGCCCCTCCACTACTTGTGCTCTGTCTCTCCTCTCAAAAATAAACATTAAAAATTTAAAAATGTTTTAAATTTTAAAAATAAAAAAAATAAAAATAAAATAAAAGAACATCTTCACAAATCAAAAACAGGCCCATGGAGTATTACAAGAGAGTTTTCTCAAACATTTAAGAAACAAATAATTCTAAACTTACGTAAAGCATAGCCTAGAACAGGGGTACGTAAACCACAGTTTGTGGGCTGAATTTGGCCACGTCTGTTCCACCCATCGTCTGTGGCCACTTGCATAAGCTAAGGGTCGTGCTGAGTAGTTGCAACGGAGACCATAGAATCTGCAAAGTCTAATACGTTTCCTCCTTGGCCCTTGCCGGGAAAAAAAATGCCAGTGAAGGAGAGATCTCTACAACTCGCTTTGTACGGCTAGTGTCCCCTTGGCACCAAAGTCTAACCAGGACAGCATAAGAAAGAAAAATTATAAGATAATATCACTCATGAATTTAGACACAAAAATCCTAAACAAAACAGGAATGAATGAATGAATGAATGAACGAACGATCCTCCTAAAACTTACCTAGTTTTCAGTCTCCATTCCCCCGGCCTGTTTGATTCCTTATGTGAGTGTCATCTTGTTTTCGTGGGTTTTGTTTTTTGTTTCGGGGGGGGGGTGTTTGTCTTTTGTTTTTTTTTTAATTTTTTAATGTTTTATTTATTTTTGAGAGAGACAGAGAGACAGTGTGAGCAGGGGAGGGTCAGACAGAGACAGAGACACAGAATCAGAAGACAGGCTCCAGGCTCTGAGCGGTCAGCACAGAGCCCGACGCGGGGCTCGAACCCACGAACCGTGAGATCATGACCTGAGCCGAAGTCGGACGCCCACCCGACTGAGCCACCGAGGCGCCCCTGTGGTTTGTTTTTAAGTAGGCTTCACGCCTAGCGTAGAGCCTAATGCGGGACCTGAACTCAGGACCCCCAGATCAAGACCGGAGTTAAGATCAAGAGTCAGACTCTTCACCAACTGAGCCTCCCAGGCACCCCAATGAGTGTCACCTTGTTATTGATCAACCCCTTTCAATTCATTGCTCAACCATGGAAGGCCCCATTGTCGACAAACCATCCCTTTTCCCTTACCCACTTCCCAGCCCCTCTTGTAGCTAATAATGGCCACCTCGCTCACTTTTAGCCAATGAGACATAAAGGGAAATCAGCTGGGGAGACTTTTGGGAAAGCGCTTGCTTTCTTATAAAAACAGGCAAGAGGAGAAGAGAACTTGCCAACATTGTTTTTTTCTTTGGCATTGAAGTCAGGCTTGATGCCTGGAGCTGCGGCAGCCATATTGCAACCAGGAGGTGAAAAGCCAGCATGCTAATGATGGCAGAGCAGGTGAGCTTAGGTCCTCAGTGGCTTCCCAGAGCCGCTGAAGCACTGCCAGCAACTGCCTCTAGACTTGTTGTCAAGGCAACAACCCCTTTCGTATGAGTCTCCGCTAGAGGGGAGCTCTGTGCCTTGCATTCGAAAGCATTCCTAGGAGACACATCCACAAATATACACTATTTCTGTCACTTTTCTTTTTTTTAAGTTTATTTATTTATTTTGAGAAAGAGAGAGAGGGAGCATGAGCAGGGGTGGGGCAGAGAGAGAGAGAGAGAGAGAGAGAGAGAGAGAGATTGGAAATCCCAAGCAGGCTCCGAGCTGTCAGCACAGACCCAACAAGGGACTTGATCTCACGAACCATCAGATCATGACCTGAGCTGAAATCGAGAGTCGGACACTCAACCAACTGAGCCACCCAAGCGCCCCTCAAATTTTCTTTTTAAGTTCTGAGTCTGGTCTGTATTCCATACTAGAAGTCGTTAGCATTAAGGATGGGGAGAATTCGAGTGCTTTCTTAAAGTAAAAACATTCCCTTTCTTCACTCCTGGGCTTGCTCAGGTGCTGGGCTCCTTTACATCCCATATTGTTGAGTACCTCATAGAAATAAAAATGTATTTTTTAGTTGTCTTATCTAAATTTGTGGATATTTCCTTTGCTTCCAGCCCCCCTGATTCCAATGTCTCTAAGCCCAGATTTCGACACTTCCGCCTTCTTGAGCATGAATAAACTTTTACAAACCTTTCAAATCCTTATAACTTGCAGACAGACCCACCTGTGGGGGTAAAAGATCCTGGTGTCCTTGGAAGTATCAGATTTAAGCGCTCAAGAGCCCAATTTACTTCCTACTTAATTCATTGACTTTCCTCCCTGATTAAAAACAAATGTTGACAATGCTACTGACACAGACGATGTCCCACAGCCAAGAGGAATAATGAGAGGTGCTGAGTGGCATATTCAGGCCTCCCAGACTCCCCACCTCAGAGACGGACCAAGAGTACTTTCATCCATGAGAAAGGACGGATGTCAAAGCTGGGTGTGCCTGAAAATTCCATAGTTGTACGATGCTCAAGCGGGATCGACTGCATTCAGAATGATTTACACAGCGGTTACCCTCTAGAGGAATTAAAAGGCCATTCATTGGGGGACACCTGCTTGGCTCAGTGAGTAGAGCATGCGACTCCTGATCTCAGGGTCATGAGTTCAAACCCCATGCTGGGCACGGAGCCTACTTAAAAGGAATAAATAAATTTAAAGAAAATTTGGGGGGGGCACCTGGGTGGCTCAGTCGGTTGAGTGCCCGACTTCGGCTCAGGTCATGATCTCACAGTTCGTGGGTTCAAGCCCCGTGTTGGGCTCTGTGCTGACAGCTCAGAGCCTGGAGCCTGCTTCGGATCCTGTGTCTCCATCTCTCTCTGCCACTCCCCCTGCTCGTGCTCTGTCTCTCTCTCTCTCTCTCTCAAAAATAAACATTAAAAATTTTTTCAAAAAAATAAAAAAATAATAAAAATATTTTTAAGACTATTCAACGGGAAATAAGATAGTGACAACAGGCACCTACTTGTCCTTGTTTTGTTAAATGAGTGAAACTCTGTACCGTCCAAGGCCAGAAGGTACCAGGTCACTCAGTGTTCTCGGTCGGAATGCTTGAGAAGTGGCCCCAACCACACCTTATGTTAGATTTTGATTGTCCTCCCGTAACTGGTGATCCACTGAAGTATTCTGGAAGACACAGAGGAGCCAGTGCTGCGTTTTCACTCTTCTTCGATTGCCTCTCAATGTCATGCTTGCAGAAACGAAACTGTTCAAGGGCTCATCACTTGCCCCACGTCCTCTGCGCGGCCACACACAGGACCGCCGCCATATTGAATGAAGCTGTGTCCCTCTGAGGGTGCAGTTGTTCTAGCCGGCGTGTACACTGTGCGCTCATGACATCCAGTGGCCAGAAAAATACTGTGCAGAATTTTTTTTTTTTTAGTTTCAGACACGAACCACAGTGTAACTGCCAGCACTGCTCTGTAGAGGGATAAAGGATCCACCGTGAAAGAGGGATGAGTTTGGTGTCCCTGCGGCTATGTTAGGGCGAGGCCAGGCTGACTCAGGAGACCTGTTTGACGGATGCCCATAAAAGGTCGTTTGGATATGCAGAAACTCCCATGCCCCGGACCATCCAATACGTGGTCACAGAAAAAGGGATCAGTTGTTTTTAATTGAGGTAAAATTGACATAACATCAAATTAACCTTTAAAAATTTTTTTCAATGTTTATTTATTTTTGAAAGAGAGAGAGAGAGAGAGAGAACATGAGTGGGAGACAGAAAGACAGCGAAGGAGACACAGAATGTGAAGCAGGCTCCAGGCTCTGAGCTGTCTGCACAGAGCCCGATGCGGGGCTTGAACCCACGAACCATGAGATCATGACCCAAGCCAAGGTCTGATGCTTAACCGCCTGAGCCACCCAGACCCCAAATTAACCTTTTTAAAGAGTGCAGTTCAGTGGCCCTTAGTACCTTCATAATATGCAACCGCCACTTCTGTCTAGTTCCAGAACATTTTCATCAACCCTGAGAAAATCCTGTACCCATTACACAATCACTCCTCACTCCCTCCTTCCTTCAATCCCTGGACACCACCGGTCTGTTTTCTATCTCTATGGATTTACCCATTCTGATCATTTCATTTAAATGACACCATCCTGGGTCACCTGGATGGCTCAGTTGGTGAAGCCTGCGACCCTTGATCTTGGTTGGGGTCATGAGTTCGAGCCCCTTGTTGGGTGAAGAGATTACTTAAAAATAAAAAATAAACAATAAAAACTGGGGTGCCTGGTGGCTCAGTTGGTTGGGCGTCTGACTCTTGATTTCAGCTCAGGTCATGATCTTATCATTCTCCTTCTCTCCCTGCCCCTTCCTCCATCTCTCTCTCTCTCTCTCTCAAAATAAACTTAAAAAAATAAAAATTTAAAAAAAAACTTGAAAAAATAAATACAACCAGTCTATATGTGACTTTTATGTCTGGCTTCTTTCACTTAGCATATTTTTTTGAGGTTCATCCACTATAGCATTGTATTAGCATTTCGTTCCTTTCCATGCCTGAGTAATATCCTATTATACAAATATATAACATTTTATTTATCAATTCATCTGTTGAAGGACATTTTAGCTGTTGCCACCATTCAGCTATTATTAATGGTGCAACGGTGAACATTTGCGTACAAGCATTTGAGTACCTGGTTTCGATACCCCGAGGTATATACCTAGGAGTGGAATCGTTAGGTCACATGGTGATTCTACTTAACTCATTGAAGAAAACATTTTTAGAATCCTTGAAATCGATAGAAGAATTTGAAATAGATTTTTAGACTCCTTGAAATTGATAGAGGAAGAATTTTATTTAGACCAGGACCAACTTTTCCCAAATGATCCTTGATTTTTTTTTTTTTAAGTTTCCATCATTCTTGTGTATCTGCAGGAATTAGCCCAGCCCAAAAGTACCCACGGGAATGAATGCAGATGGAAGAGATAAAAGAGCCCATTCAGGGGAAAGTTAATTTGCCTAAGGATTCTCTGCTGACGTTTGTGTTTGTTTAGTTGGAGACGACAGTTCAGCAAACGGGAAATCCTTGCCCTAAATCTTTGGTATGAGATCTGTCATAACATTTGTTTGAAAGTAGCCTGCAGACCTAGAATGAATTTGGACAGCCAAAGTGAATTAATTAAGCTGAAAATAATCCTGAAAACAATGATTTCCCTGGTCTGTTTTTTATTCAAGCCTTCCGGGTCACTAATTTGTCATGTTTTCTTTAAAAGGAGAAAACAATGGGGGAGTGTATTTGGCGCCCTCTACTGTAACACAGTCTTGATTTGCCATCAATGGAGAAGGAGCCGTTTGGCATAAATGAATGTTCCCCCAACCCCCCCCCCCCCGTTATAAGTATGTTAACCATTTTGGATGAAATGCTTCCTAAAACAGCACTCGATGTCCTGTCTTCTTAAACAGAAGTTTCTGAATGTGATTATCAACACATTTGTCGGACCCAGTTTGAGCGACAACACAGTGGCCCTTCTCAAGAGCGGGGGGGCTTGGGAAGGGTGTTTACAGTGCCTGCAATTTACTCTAAAATCCTTCAGCATGATATGTACATGTGACTTAGTTTCAGTCTACTTCCCAGGGACCGCCAGCTCTGCTCAACTGGAAATGCAAATCTCCAGAGATAGTTAGGGAACCTACATTTGGAAGATACATCAAAAGCCCACTTTGGTGGGTGCCTGGGGGACTCAGTCAGTTAAGGGCCCAACTCTTGATTTTGGCTCGGGTCATGATCTCACAGTCATGGGACCGAGCCCCTCATCAGGCTCTGTGCTGGCACCTCTCTCTGCCCCTCCTCCTCCACTCCAAATAACCTCTGCAGTGGTCCGAAGGGACTTAGCCTGAGACACCGGGACTCAACTCAGACTCCAAAGCCCTTGCTTAGGAGTGTCTTTCTCTCAGGGAGCCCCGCTTATTCAGTTGGTAGAGCATGTGACTCATGATCTCGGGGTTGTGAGTTCGAGCTCTGCACTGGGGGTAGAGATTACTTAAAAAATAAAATTTTATACCGTATGTTTTCACTCATATGTGGAACAGGAGAAACTTAACAGAGGACCATGGGGAAGGGGAAGGGGAAAAAATAGTTAAGGAGAGGGAGGGAGGCAAACCATAGAGACTCTTAAATACTGAGAACAAACTGAGGGTTGATGGGGGTGGGGGGAGAGGGGGAAATGGGTGATGGGCATGGAGGAGGGCACTTGTTGGGATGAGCACTGGGTGTTATATGGAAACCAACTTGACAATACACTATAATAAATACATAAAATAAAATATTTTTTAAAAAGTAAAAAAAGAAAGAAAAGCCTCTGAGCTAACTGCAAAGAGGGCATGGCGCCCTGCATTACTGACCCTTTGGTCTTTATGAGCTAGACAATATGAGCTCATTGGGAAAACAAACTGAGGGGTAAGCTATCTGCACGTTTAAGAGCACATAGATGGGGCGCCTGGGGGGCTCAGTCAGTTGGCTATCCGACTTCGGCTCAGGTCATGATCTCACAGTTCGTGGGTTCGAGCCCCGCGTTGGGCTCTGTGCTGACAGCTCCGAGCCTGGAGCCTGCTTCGGATTCTGTGTGTCCCTCTCTCTCTGCCCCTCCCCTGCTCATGATCTGTCTCTCAAAAATAAATAAATGTTTAAAAAAAAAAAAAGGGAGCACATAGATACAGAAACAGACGCACCAATCCACAGGAATAACATTGGCTTGATTTCTGAGGAGTCTCCCAACTAATCAAATGTATCTTTAAAGTACTCACTGAAAATGGCAAGAATGTTTGAGAGACCTTAGTCACCCTGCATCTTTGTGTCACTTGAATCAGCCCAACCTCAAAAATTCCAACAGCACCATTCTCAAGCTGGCCAGCCAGCAGGCCAGAGTCACCTGGGGGTCAGCCCTGACCCAGTCACTGGCCATTTGGCTCCTTGGGTGGGCACTGCCAGCCTCCTAGGGCATGGACTCACCCCAGATCTGAGGGGCCTTCCAGGACCAGCAAAGGCATTATCATCTTTAGAACCCCCTTACTGGGAGACGTGGGCAGTTAATGAATCAAAACGGCCCTGTTCACTGAATTCGGACTTTCTGTTCGATGCATCCTGTGGCCACTATGCATTTGATTCCTGGGGTCCCTCTGGTTAAGTTACGTAAGACTTTTTCTAAAGAATTAAAGGGATTTTTGGAACCAGGCTCTGGCCTGTCCTTAACCCACCCGAGAAGACAAAGCAAAAAGAGAGTGAAGAAAATAGGTCACTTTTATTTACCTCTGGACCCAGCGGCAACTCTGCAGAGCAGGAAAGCTCGTCTTCAAACAAACCCTTCCCCAAGGAAAAGGAAATGGCCTGGGGCCATAGTGGACTTGGGGCGGTGGGGGGAAGGGTCCCATCAAGGGATCCACCCAGCTTGTCCCTTGTAACCCAGGTGTGGGGCAAGGAGGTAAATATAAAAATCCAGCTGGGGGCACCTGGCTGGTTCCGTCAGTTAGGCATTCGACTTCGGCTCAGGTCATGATCTCACAGTTCGTGAGTTCGAGCCCCGGGTTGGTCTCTGTGCTGACAGCTCAGAGCCTGGAGCCTGCTTCCGATTCTGTGTCTCCTTCTCTCTGACCCTCCCCCACTTGCACTCTGTCTCTGTCTCTCTCTCAAAAATAAGTAAACTAAAAAAAAAAAAAAAACAACCCAGCTGGATGTAGCCACTGGCTGCTTTGCCCCACCTTCCCTCTCCCTGGCCAGTCCCCTTCTCCATTCAGCCCAAGGGACACACAGGCCGTCACCCCTTCTTGCCCTGGCCACTCCTAGTTGTAACTGATCTGAGTCCCAGCCAGAAACAAACCTGTGTGGGCTCCAAAACTTGTACACCACAAGTAATAATGTTTGTTGTAAGCAAAACAAAACAAAATGAAACGAAATGAAAGGAAATGAAGGAGTAAATAAAATATCCAAGCAATGAGTAGAGGAGTAAAAGTAAATCCATTTCCTCCCTCCCCTCAACCACTCTGCAGAGGTAGCGGCTGTTATCCATATGGTGTGTGTCCTTTCAGACGTTCTCTACACACACACACACATGCACACACAGTTGGGTTCATGTGATATGTGTGGCCCGGAACTTTGATCTTTTTCCCCCTCACTACACCATGGACCCCTTCCCACATCGTGCATACACTACAGTCCCACCTCGTTCTTTTCGGTTTGGACGTCCATCCTGCTCAACGGATGCTCCGTAAGGTGGTGCGCAGGAGAAGATCACACTCTTCCTTTCTTCTGCTTCCCCTCCAAGCGGTGGCGTGTCCTCGCCGGGGGCTCAGCCAGCTCTGCCACTCGAAATGTCATCTCTCCTTTCCTTTTGCCACAGTGGCCGCAGCCATGAGTAGGCTCGGGCTTCAGAAGGGGCTTGGGTGGCTCAGTCCAGTAAGTGTCTGACTCAGTTTCAACTCAAGTTATGATCTCACGGTTCGTGAGTTCACGCCAAACGTCACTGCGGAGTCTGCTCGAGATTCTCTCTCTCCTCCTCTCTCTCTGCCCCTCCCACGTGCGCTCTCTTTCTTTCAAAATAAATAAGCCACATCTTCTTTATCTATTCATCACTCAATGGACATTCGGGCTCTTTCCATACTTTGGCTATTGTGGATAGCGCTGCTGTAAACATTGGGGTGCGTGTGTCCCTTCGAAACATCATACCTGTATCCCTTGGATAAATTCCTAGCAGTGCAATTGCCGGGTCGTAGGGTAGCTCTATTTTTAATTTTCTGAGGAGCCTCCATACTGTTCTCCAGAGCGGCTGCCCCAGTTTGCATTCCCACCGGCAGTGCAGAAGGGTTCCCCTTTCTCCGCGTCCTCGCCAACACCCGTTGTTGCCTGGGTTGTTCATTTCAGCCATTCTGACAGGTGTGAGGTATATATACAATGGAATACTGCTTGGCCATCAAAAAGAATAAAATCTTACCATTTGCAACAACATGGATGGAACTACAGTGTACTATGCTAAGCGAAATAAGTCAGTCAGAAAAAGGCAAATATATGATTTCACTCATATGTGGAATTTATGAAACACAACAGATGAACATAAGGGAAGGGAAGGAAAAATAAGATAAAACAGAGAGGGAGGCAAACCATAAGAGACTCTTAACAATAGAGAACAAACTGAGGGTTGTTGGAAGGACTGTGGGTGGGGGGATGGGCTAAACGGGTAAGACACATTAAGGAGGACACTTACTGGGATGAGCACTGGGCGTTATACATAGGGGATGAATCACTGGAATCTTCTCCTGAAATCATTATTGCACTTTATGATAACTAACTTGGATACAAATTTAAAAATAAATAAATAAAATAGAAAAAATACATCTGGTCATTAAAATTTTTTTTTAAATTTATTTAAGTAATCTCTATACCCAGCGTGGGGCTCGAACTCACAGCCCCGAGATCAAGAGTTGCACACTCTTCCAACTGAGCCGGCTAGGCACCCCACATCTGATCACTTTTGAAGTCTCTTCTGATTGCTCCATTTTTAACATTTTTAAAAAATTTTTCATATATAGGTATTTAATTACCTGTATCTGATCGCTCTACACTCTGAAATCTTTCACTGACCTCAGTCTATTGTTTATCGTTCCTGTTGACTCTCACTCCTAACGGCTTGTTTCCTTGTGTTTGCAAACCATGTCTTATGAGCTTGTCTTTAGTTGAACTTGGCATGTGTAATCCTGAGGGCTAAATTGGGGGTGCTTTTTCCTCCAGAGAGGAGTGACATGCGACACAGTCAGCCACAAACATGGAAAAACAGTGATGAAATGTAATAAAATGCCACGTGGTCTGACGCCATGGAAACCGTGTCCCCAGGAGATGAGAAGGGAAATAGATCTGAAATGGGTGTTAAAGATAGTGGGAGAAATGGCTTGTTACGCCATGAAGTTATGTGACATACTTTTCCTTTAGAAAAAAAATTATTCTCATGGTCACACAGGAATGAGAAATGTTATCAACTGCAATCACTTTGGAATCCTTGCTAACTTAGCTGGACAAAATTTGCCAGAAAAAAACAAAACTCTGAGGGGCGCCCGGGTGGCTCAGTCGGCTAAGCATCGGACTTCGGTTCAGGTCACGACCTCACAGTGTGTGAGTTCGAGCCCCACATCAGGCTCACTGCTATCAGCACCAAGCCTGCTTGGGATCCTCTGTCCCCCTTCCTCTGCCTCTCCCCCCACCTTAAAAATAAATAAACATTTTTTTATTTTTATTTTTAAAAATTTTTTAACATTTTATTTGTTATTGAGAGACAGAGAGAGACAGAGTGTGAGCAGGCGAGGGGCAGAGAGGGGAGAGACACAGAATTCGAAACAGGCTCCAGGCTCCAAGCTGTCAGCACAGAGCCCGATGCCAGGCTCGAACTCACAAACCGCGAGATCATGACCTGAGCCGAAGTGGGATGCTTCACCTAGTGAGCCACCGAGGTGCCCCAATAAACATTTTTTTAAAACTCCGATATAGAGGACACTGATAGAAGGTGAGGGATTACCCCGTGATTTCTGTACAATACACCAGCTAGATTGGAAGAGAGATCTAGAAGACTTGTCTCAAAATAGCATGTGTGCCTAATTTTACCTAAATTGTGTCTGGGGAGATGCCTTGGGGGAGATGCTGATGGAGACTATAGGGGAGCCATTGAAGCCATCGGTGCCCCCATTGAAGGTCTGTCCATGAGCTGCAGAGAAATCAGAACCTGTCCCCTGCCTCTCTGTCAGGGAGTTGCTGAGCTCCTCCTGAAGATGACATTTTCTTTCTTTCTTTTTACATTTATTTTTGAGAGACAGAGACAGAGCGTGAACAGGGGAGGGGCAGAGAGACAAGGAGACACAGAATCCGAAGCAGCTCCAGGCTTTGAGCTGTCAGCGCAGAGTCCGATGCAGGGCTCGAATCTGCAAACCGTGAAATCATGACCTGAGCCAAAGTTAGACGCTCAACCGACTGAGCCACCCTCTTTTTTTTTTTAAGTTTATTTATTTATTTTAAGGGGGGGGCAGAGAGCAAGGGAGAGAGAGAGAGAGAGAGAGAGAATCTCAAACAGGCTCTGCATATCAGCGAGGACCCCTATGTGGGGCTTGAACCCATGAACTGAGTGGAAGTTGAATGCTTGACTGAGCAACCCAGGCGCCCCGAAGCTGACATGTTCTGTATCTTGTTCCACCCGTTCCCTATGACATGGTGTTTGGAGCATAAGTGTCTTATAAATTGCTGATTACAGGGAAAAAAGAAAACAAACATTATCCACACAGCAGACTAGTGCCAAAACGTGCATTTCAGGGATGCCAGGCTAATGGTGCCTTGGGCAGCTTGCTGGGTTCCTCACTAGTTTATCCCATTGGTCCCAGGAAGCTGGGGAGAGATTTGGCTGGCTGGCCATCCTGGTGGCTGTCAAAAGCCCAGAGAGATCCTGCTGGACGCACAGGAAGAGGCAGACGTCTTCTGTGATTCCCCACAGCCTGTCTCCACTGGGAGCCGGATTCGGAGGCCTGAGAAGGCTGGGTCCTTGTCTCCTTCCGAATCTCATGGGTGCGGGTGGCTTCCAGAAGAAGGCTCCCGCCAGGTCTCAGCAGGGACAGATAGGACAATGAGGGGAAGCCGACACAGTGGGTTTGAGGAAGCTAGAAACTGGAGTCCAACATCCCCCAGGGAGAAGCCCTCATCCATCCAACGAAAATGTATTAAGCACACGCTCCGGGTTGGACCTGCGGATCCAGCAGGGACTCCTCATGGTCGCTGCTTGGGTTTCCCAGACAGATGGGGGAGACGGCCTGGAGATCAGGCAGTCAGAGGGTGAGGGACAGACAGAGCCCAGCGCCCAGAGCAGGCAGTGGCCGGCCGCAGGGGGAGAGCCGGGCTGGTGTGCAGGCAGAATGCTGGGGAAGGAAGAGGTGTTTGCTTTATAATATCCTCTGTGTTGGCTCCACTTGAAGCATCATTAGGGGCTTGGTTGTTTTGTCGTTTGGGTCAGCCAATCCCCAGGTGAGAGGGCGCCCACAAACAGAAACATGGGCTCCATACTGTCAGCTGGGGATTCTCTCTCTCCCTCTCTCTGCGCCTCCCCTGCTTGCTTGCTCTCTCTCTCACAAGAAAAGAAAAGAAAAGAAAAGAAAAGAAAAGAAAAGAAAAGAAAAGAAAAAAGAAACATTTTTAAAAAAAATACTGGCTAATTCCAAAATCCTCCTGTCCCTCCTCCCACCAGTCCTGGACTGTTGAATGACCCTTGGCCAAGGCAAACCAAGCCTCCTGCATTGACAGGTGCACTTTAAACCAGTGACCATTAAATGCTGGCCTTACCGCACCCCCTCAGAGGACCTGCTGAAACTTTGCAAAGTGCCCACCCCTGACCCACCGTGGTAAGCAGTACATTCTGCTTTCTTTTAGCAACAGACTGTTGGCGATATGCGGGGAGCCAGCTTTTGGCCTTTCTTCTTGTGACAGCCTGCTGAGTTAGGCGGTACAGATGTTCCCCCCCAATCTAACAAATGGGGAGCCTGAGGTATGGAAAATCACAAGGTGTGTCCAGGGTGGGGCCAGGACCCAAGCCCGAGCCTCAGGGGCTTCTTTCCTGACAACAGCATCAGCTAGTTCCCAGAAGGAAAACCAAGCTGCTAAGCCAAGTGTGGATCAAAGGTTTCTAAGGGCACCTGGGTGGCTCAGTCGGTTAAGTGTTTGGCTTCGGCTCAGGTCATGATCTTGCGGTTTGTGGGTTTGAGCCCCGCATCGGGCTCTGTGCTAACAGCCCAGAGCCTGGAGGCTGCTTCAGATTCTGGGTCTCCCTCTCTCTCTGACCCTCCCCTACTCATACTCTGTGTGTGTATGTCTCTCTCTCTCTCAAAAATAAATAAACATTAAAAATTTTTTAATAAAAAGCATTTTCTTTCCTTTTTTGCTTAAGTTTTTCATCTTTATTTTATTTTGAGAGGGAGAGAGGGAGAGAGAGAGCAACAGAAGGGGCAGAGAGAGAGGGAGAGAGAGAATCCTAAGCAGGCTCCACACGCTCAGCGCAGAGCCCGACACAGAGCTCGATCCCACAAACCGTGAGATCATGACCTGAGCCAAAACCAAGAGTCTGACGCTTAACCAACTGAGCCACCCAGGTGCCCCAATATCACTTTGTTTCTAATCAAAATTTACTTAAAACAATGAAAAATAAGAGATGAGTGCCTAGGTCTCTGCAAACAACTTTCTCTCATTCCTACCTCTTTCCATCCCATGCCTTTACCTCCTCTTCTGGGATGGGATCGAACAGGCTGGTGAGGAAGCACACGTCTCTTGTATTACACCCCAGTAGGCTGTTTTAATTTTTAATCATTTTTAAAATTATTTTTTAACGTTTATTTATTTTTGAGAGAGAGAGACAGAGCATGAGCAGGGGAAGGGCAGATGGAGAGGGAGACAGAGAGTCTGAAGCAGGCGCCACACTATCATTACAAAGCTGGATGCAGGGCTTGAACCTATAAACCGTGAGATCATGACCTGAGCCGAAGTCAGACACTGAACCAGATGAGCCACCCAGGCGCCCCCATTTTTAATCCTTTGTAATCACAGAACTTCCTTTTAGGTACTTTTTATGTGCTTGGTGTTAGACCTGTTCATACTCAAAGTGCTCGTGTTTACAGATTGGATTGAGAAATCCCTAAAACCTTTCTCGGGAAGCCTGCTCTGTTTGCCAGTTCAGGCCTCGCTGCCACACGCAGGGGGTCAACGGTCACACAGGGGCCAGGACAGTGGGAAGCCCCACCGTGGCCCCTCACGAGCCACACAGTTAACTGCTCCCTGCGGTGCCTCTATTGGGGAAGGGATCCCCGGGCTGAAGGTATCCAAGTATTTGAAATAAGTCGCCCAAACGCCCAACAAAAAGGGGGTGTTAATATTTGAAAGTTATGCATCACTCCATGTACACGGGACACCTGTGTGTTTACTGTTCAAACAATACTAGAACGTTACAGAAAGTTTGGGGCGGGCACATCTGGAGAACTGCCCTCAATTCCACCCCCTAAATATCATTTTTCAGACCTAGGGTGTATTTTGCCCAAAACACTAATTTGTTTTTCAGATTATAGGTTAGAAATTCTTAATGATATGAAAAGATGTCTCAGAGTATGTTTTTAAGTGGGAAAAAAATGCAAGCTACTCAACAGTATGTTCAAAATTAGCCCATTTTTTAAAGAAAACTTTTTAATGTTTATTTATTTTTGAGAGAGAGAGAGGGGGAGGCTGAGAGAGAGCTAGAGGGGGAGGGTCAGAGGGAGAGGGGACAGAGGATCTGAAGTGGGCTCTGCACTGATGCGGGGCTTGAACTCACTCACAAACCATGAGATCATGACTTGAGCTAAAGCCAGATGCTTAACCGACTGAGCCACCCAGGTGCCCCCTAAAATTAGTCCATTTGTTGGGGGGCCTACATCAAAATTTAAGCAAAGGAAAAAAGATGAATACGACCCAAGAATTCAACTTCTAGTTTTAAACACAGGAGAAATGACAGAAGCGTTATTCACAACAGCCGAAGGGTGAAAACAACCCAAATGTCCACCAGCTGTTGAATGAATTAAAAATATCTGGGGGTGCCTGGGTGGCTCAGTCAGTTAAGCGTCCGACTTTGGCTCAGGTTATGATCTCGCAGTTTGTGAGTTTGAGCCCCACACCAGGCTCTGTGCTGACAGCTCGGAGCCTGGAGCCTGCTTCGGATTCTGTGTCTTCCTCTCTTTCTCTCTCTCTGCCCCTCTCCTGCTCATGCTCTGTCTTTCTTTCTCAAGAATAAATAAACATTAAACACTGAAAGAAAGAAAGAAAGAAAGGGAAGGAAGGAAGGAGGGAAGGAAGGAAGGAAGGAAGAAAGAAAAAGAAAGAAAGAAAAGGAAGGAAGGAAAGAAGAAAGAAAGAAAGAGAAAGAGAGAAAGGGAAGGAAGGAAGGAAAGAAAGAAAGAGAGAAAGAAAGAAAGAAAGAGAAAGAAAGAAAGAACATGAGCCCAGATGCACCACATTTGCATGCAGTTTCGGGCATTCCTCGAGCCTCTAATTAGAAGCTCCTTCACAGGATTCCTGCCCAGATTAAAAACTGTGCTTCGCAGCAAACAGGACATAGTGTGTGTGTGTATATATATATATATATATATATATATATTGACTCTTCGGGGTGAATGAGAATAAATTAAACTCATAGTACCGGAAGCACTGCCAAGATGTAAGCTCCTGGCTGGGGAGCTGGTGTCTGTGAGTCTGGCAGTAGCAGTGAAAGCTTCTGTCTAGAGGGAGCCCGAGGACACCATTCGGATGGGACGAGGAGAGGGACCTTGGCCTTGCCTGCGGTGGCCCTTCTCCTGCCAGGAGCCTGTGCACAAGCTCAGCGAGGCCTGGGACAGCGTCCAAATGGGGCACTTTAATTGGAAAGTAACAGAAGTATCTTTGTCTTTGCTGAAGCATCTCTCTTTCCCGGATCCAAAAATCCATTTGTCATGAATGGAATCTGTGCTTGGTGTTCATCTCAGCCTCGGGGGGTTCGTTTGTTTTCTTCTTCTCTTTCGTTCTAATCCCAAGTGGTCACAAATCATCTGAAAGATATCATCAAGATCTCAAAAGGATCGACGGTGAGTTAATTTTCATGCGCCTTCAAGCTGTACACAACCTGCCAAGCCCTTTGGGCCCCGAGGGACCCATCGCAGCCCCCCAGCGCCTCCCTGCACAGCCCGCAACCAGTCCTGGGCTCTGGAAATGCCTCCTTCCATTTCTCTCCTAAATCCAGCTGCTCTCAGCCTCCCCGAGACTATCTCTCAGCTCTCAAGGCCCCCGAGGTCTGCTCTGCTCCTGGGGGTGGGGGTCCTGCCTTCCCCCCATGCCGCCTCCCCAGAGGGGTCGTCTGGGGGCTGGGCAGAAACCTTCCATCAATGCTGCTTCGGCACTAGCTACCACACCACCCTGGGCCAGGAACTAGGGGGAGGCAAGGAGGCACTTGTCTGGGACACGATTCAAGAAGGGGGGGCTGAAACCTGAGTAATGCAGAGAAATCATAGTTTAAAACATCGAAATTTACACCAAAATCCACAATGAACAAAATGTCACTATTTTATTTTATTGAGATTTTATTTTTTAAATTTTTAATGTTTATTTTTGAGAGAGAGAGAGAGAAAGAGAGAGAGAGGGGCAGAGCATGAGTGGGGGAGGGGCAGAGAGAGGGAGACACAGAATCGGAAGCAGGCTCCAGACTCTGAGCTGTCAGCACAGAGCCCAACGTGGGGCTCGAACCCACGAACCATGAGATCTGACCTGAGTCGAAGTCAGATGTTTAACCGACTGAGCCACCCAGGAGCCCCAAGAATTTATTTTTAAGTAATCTCTACACCCAACATGGGGCTCACACAACCCCATGATCAAGAGTTCACACGTCCCACCGACTCACCCAGCCAGGCACTCAAATATCACAATTTCTCTTTTTATAAACTTTTTTTTTTTTTTTTAGTTTATTTACTTATTCTGAAAGAGAGAGAGCACATGCGGGGTAGGGGCAGAGAGAGAGGGAGAAAGGCTTCCAAGCAGGCTCTGAGCTGACACAACACAGAGCCCGACACGAGGCTCGAACTCATGAACCGTGAGATCATGACCTGAGCCGAAATCAAAAGTCGGACGCTCAACCGCCTGAGCCACCCAGGCGCCCTGCAAATGTCACCCACTCAGCTGTGTTCAGGAGGTGACGCCCTCCCCTGTCTGAGAAGTCCTTCTGCGGGCGCCGTGGGCATGGCTGGCACTCAGCAGCTCCTGGGGGGGGCAGTTTGTCACCCCAGCATCTTGGCTTGGCCTGTCTGGTGCAAACCCTGAGTCAGCCATTCACTAGCGCAGCTGTCCCACCCAGCTCTGATGACCTGTGACTTTTTAGCTGCGTGTCCTCGCTTCCCTCACCAAGCAGCAAGCCTTCCGTTTGGAATCCGCCCCTTTGGAGACCCAGTCAGCCAGTTATAAATCTCCCCAGTCTGAGGCCGCCTGGGTGGCTCAGTCAGTTACACCTTGATTAAGTCAGTTAAGGCTCTTGATTTCAGCTCAGGTCATGATCTTATGGTGCATGAGTTCGAGCCCACGTCAAGCTCTGCACTGACAGCGAGGAGCCTGCTTGGGATTCTCTCTCTCCCTCTCTCTGTGTTCCTCCCCACCCCCCAATAAATAAATAAACTTAAAAAACTAAAAATAAAAATAAATCTACCCAGTCTGCATTGGCCTTCTAACCACAAGAATATCCTAGGGGCGCCTGGGTGGCTCAGTCCGTTAAACGTCCGACTTTGGCTCAGGTCATGATCTCATGGTTCATGAGTTCAAGCGCCGCATCAGGCTCTGTGCTGACAGCTCAGAGCCTCGAGCCTGCTTCCTGTGTCTCCCTCTCTCTCTGCCTCTCCACACCCCCCTGCAAATAAACATTAAAAAAAAAATCCTAACAGGCTCTGACAAATGCGGTGCTGAAATCCATTCTCTCCTTGGCACTTTCCTGACCCTCAGGAAGCACTCAAACAAACCAGTAAGAGGGGTCTAGGGAATTCCAATAACAGAGCTCCAGGGACCTCCCACCTAGGGAACCGTAATGTGTTTGCAGAAAACCAGAGAGAGTTTCTACCCTTTTGCTTGGGAAATGCCCGCACATGCCACCACGAGTATGGGGTTGGGGACATTTTGTAATTGGAACTCAAACTGCAACACGACGCAACAGCCACTCTGATTCCGCAAGCTGCTTTCTCCTTCCGCCTCCAAACTCCTTCTGGAGAGAATTACAAGATCCAGCAAATAATGAAGACTTCATGAGTCTTGTTCCTCATTCAGAAGCTGCTATGGATTAAAAATTAAATTCAGAATTTAAATTAATTTAATTAATTAAATTCTGTGCGGGGGTAGATAACGCTAGTTAAGGGAAGGCTCCTTGGACTAAGTTTAGTGTTGTGGTAGCTCGTTAATATCCCAAGACAAGGTGAACCTCATCTTGAAGGGGCAGGATGCTAAGTGGTTGGGGGCAAGAACTGTGTCGACCACCCCCCCGCCCCTCCCCCGCCCCGGGCCTCCACTCACTAGCTGTGGGCTTGGGCGAGTCCGCCAGCCTGTCTGCGCTTCGAGAAGTGGAGATGATCGCATGGACCTCGTCCTTGGTCTTGTTGACAGGGAAGTGGGCTATACCTGGCAGGAAATAAGGCCTCAGTAACATCAATCGATGACAGATGGAGAAGTTTCTCATTATCTTGAGGTCCTCGTGAAGCCCCACGGAAACCCTCCCCTCAGTGAATCACCAGGGGCCACTGTCTTCTGAAATCTGAACTCAGCTCCTGCTTTTCCATCCGGAGCTCACACACTGCATCTCCGACCTCTCCTTCCTTAGCAGTGACGGGCATTTGGGAGGGGGCCGTCTGAGGGTCCTGCACCCCTTGTCTCTAGAAATGCCACCCGCCTAGCTGACAGGCAGGAGCCCTCGGTGTTGGCCACATTTTCTCGGCCTCTAGAGCTACAGCTGCCTGGGCCTCCATTTGTGACAACCTTAAGACCTCTAAGAGAGAGTGGGAACAGTTAGGGATTTAAAAAAGGGGGGGGGAGCACCTGGGTGGCTCAGTTGGTTAAGCGTCCGACTTCAGCTCAGGTCATGATCTCATGGTTCGTGAGTTCAAGCCCCGCATCAGGCTCTGTGCTGACCGCTCAGAGCCTGGAGCCTGCTTCGGATTCTGTGTCTCTTCTCTGCCCTCCCCCGCTCACGCTCTGTATCTCTGTATCTCTCTCTGTCTTTCCAAAATAAATAAACATTAAAAAAAATTTTTTTAAGCCCTCTGGAGACCTGCCCCAGCTGCTGTTGGAGATCCGGACGGCTCCCAGGCCTTCATTCCACCCTTGAGAGATGATTCCCATGCTGAGGAGAAAGAGCTACCTGGGGCTGTTACAGCTCAAGACTGCCTCCTGAGGTTAGTATTACCGCATCCATTTCGAAGACAAAGGAATTAAGGCACAGAGGATCCGAGTTAGAGACTCTTCCCTCTGATGCTCATTGAGGCTGATTTCCTCTTGCTGGTCCAGAGCCCCTCAGTCCCCAGGCGCTCTCCTCCATGGGCTCCTCCAAGGGAACTCTGCTGGAAGGTGCCTGCTCCTTGCTTCCCCAATTTCCCTAGGTTGTTTTTTTTTTTAATGTTTATTTATTCTGAGAGAGAGAGAGAGAGAGCGAGGACAAGCGGAGGAGGGGCAGAGAGAGAGAATCCCAAGCTGGCTCCGCACTGTCAGTGCAGAGCCTGATGTGAGGCTGGATCTCCGTGAGACCATGACCTGAGGTGAAATCAAGAGCTGGATGCTCAACCGACCGGGCCACGCAGGTGCTCCTCGCACAGGTGCTCCTCACGCAGGTGCTCCTCCTGTGCACATATTTAGTCGGCCTCCTCTTTCCTCCTCTCATCCGGGCATCCGTAAATACCTTCCTAGCAGTGACTTTGCTTAAAAACCATACTGTGCTCCGTCCTCCTAAATCCATGTCTTGCCCCCCTACTTCCTCCAGCGGACTTTGTGAAGTCACCTCTGAAGAAGGCAGAGGAGGGGGCTGTTGACGGCAGGAAGCCCGAAGACAGGCCCTCAGAGCTACCATGAAAGTAGAGGGTTGACTGCGATTTACAAGGGTATGTGGGTTGCTTTAAGTGAAGGACTTGAAAGGGGTGGTAAGTTGAGAATCAATCAAATTTCTAGAAAAAAAATGGCCAGGGAAGAGTGGAAATTCCTTTTCAAACGGGGTCAGAACTCATATACGTTGCTGGTGGACGTGCCTGGAGGTACAGGTACGTTGGAAAGCAAAGCTGAAGATGATTACATTCATGACCCACATCTAGTTGTAGGTCCAAGGGATACACGCGCCTTGGAGAAAATTGCACCTACACTCAGGAGACCTCAGCAGCGAGGTTCGTCCCAGCACTCTTGGTGCTAACAAGTGAAACAGAACTAGGAAACCACCCAAATGTACATTGATTAAAAAAAAAAAAGCGTGCTATCCACACAATGGAATACTCTACATCCCTGATAATGAACCATCGATGATGCAGCTTACAGACGTCGAGGCCAAAAAAATTGTAGCAAAAGGCTACAATGTATAATGCCATTTATGTAAAGTTTCATTTAACGACGTTATTGTCGTTAAAGCAGGGGAATAATAAGCACAAGGATGGTGGATAGTGGATAAGACGGTGTGCGTCTGGGGCCAGAAAAGGCGACACGGGGACATTTATGGCATTGGGGATGTCCCATTTCTTAAGCTGCTGATGGATACACAGGCATTAACTTATTATTCTTTTCTTTTATTATTCTTTACACCAGATGCACTTTCTGTATTCTTTGGTATATGGGAACTACTTTTAGTAATAAACATGGAAGCCTCCTAGTCTGTTATGAGGAAGAGAGGCCAGTCGCTTAGGTCCGCTGATGGTCCTCTGTTCTCCGATCTCTTACCACCCTCGGGCCCCTTATCCAACCCTGAAGTTTCTATCTGGCTACAGACCTGCCTTCTGAGAAAGGTAGGTCACTATTTCAGCAGGCCAGCAGTTTTCACCCACAGGTGCACATATGTACCACAGACGCAATCAGTACCCCGGGTCGGTTGCAGGCTGCTGCAGATTCACCGTCCCCCAATCCCGGTGTCAGTCAGCAAAGGTCCTGCAGCAGGTATCTTGCAGTGCTTCCGGGTGGTCTTCTGATATTAGTCTTGGATGCTAATATCCCCTTGGATGCATAGCCCCTCTCTGCCCAGCAGGAAGGGGAGTGCTTTTGCTACCGCACTGGGACAATTGCTCCACAAGCATTCTGTCACTGATAAGTAACAACTAAATGCCCGTAACAAGGTTAACGCTCCCACACTGGACGGGAGACAAATGTGAGAGAGCTCCGCAGCCTGGTAACTAGCCTCCTGTCGGGAGCCGCGGGGACAGGGAGGGCATTTGGCAGCCTGGGGATTTGGGGAAAGATTTGAGGGCATCTCTACCAATCATTAACATCTGAGCTACAAGTTGAGGTCGAAGTGCTGGCTCAGAACGCTGTGCTGAGGCCTCTAAAAATCTTGCAACAGCAGCTGAGATCAGGTTCTGCATTTGATTTCCTGCTAGATTCACTGGGTCTGGCCAGACAACCCTGTCTTTCTGTCTTTATCTCTCTAATCATGTTAATGTAAAATAAGGGAGATTGTTTTTGGAGTCCTTTCAGGGCCACGCCTTAGAATTACTCTGAATATGAGCTCTAGGAGGCTGATTTCCTTAGTTATAACGCTTAGGAGCTGCTGGCTGTTGATTTAGCTGCTGAGTCATGGGGCCCGGATCTAGGTTTTAAGCAGTCTGAAACATCAGTGAACTGGTGAAATCACAAACTCTGCTTGCAAAATTCACATAATTCTTTAAGAAACATTTTGCAATTTCCTTGTTTCTTTAGCTGAATTTAATCCTCAAATTCTTGCTTGGCCAATGGGAAACAAAATACTGCGCACCGGTGCCTTGGAAACCCAAGCCAGTGGCTCAGGGGATAAACATGTTAGGAGCGGAGGAAGAAAAGAGGGTTTTGCAGCTGGCCAAAAGAAATAATTAAACTCCAACACACATTTGAAGCTCCAGCTGCAAGGCAATGCAGAAAACAAGGAGATACGGGACATTTTAGCTCCCAGATTTACAGACCAAGAAGAAGGCTGACAAATACAAATTTAACGATAATAGAAAACGAAGTAACCGCCTCAGCGCTTCCTTGGACGGGGGCGGAAGATGTGATGCAGGAGTGATTCTAAAGGAGTAGCAGTTCTTTCTTGACCAGAAAAGTGAAATCACTGCACCCACCCTTTCCTGCTTTTCATCTGCCAGACTGCCGTGGAATACTCCCTGCTTTGAGCACTCCCCGGGGTCTGTGTAAATTCCAGTCCCAAATCATTACACTTATGGTTCACAAGTATCAGGTGAGAACGGGAGGAGCACGAAATGTCCTTTGCAGATGCAACATTAAGAGCTAAAGGCCGGGGGCGCCTGGGTGGCTCCGTCGGTTAAGCATCCGACTTTGGCTCAGGTTGATGGGTTCTCGCGGTTGGTGTGGGTTCAAGCCCCGCGTCGGGCTCTGTGCGGACAGCTAGCCTGGAGCCTGTCTTCAGATTCTGTGTCTCCCTCTCTCTCTGACCTCCCCTGTTCACATTGTCTCTCTCTCTCTCAAAAATAAATATAACATTAAAAAGATTTTTAAAAAGAAAAAAAAAAAAAAAAGAGAGAGCTAAAGGCCGAATGAACACCGGGAACGTCCGTGGAGAAGTCCCCGGCACTAAGAAGTGCTCAAAAGGCATCGGCGCCAAACTGTTGGGAAGTTAACTTCCTTTGGGCCACCTTGCCTGATACCCATTGTCTGATCTACGCGCAAGGACAAAACGACCGGGTCACCGCGGCGGGAGGGCGGCCAGGGCGCAGCACGCAGGCGCGGGCGGGCGCACGTGGCCCCCGGCCCCCGGCCCCCGGCCCCGAGGCCCCGCCGCCTACCCGGCCCGGGAGCAGGGTCGAGGCCGCCAGCTTCTCCAGGCCGACGGGGTCTCCGGCAACCGGGTACGGAGCGGGGCAGGCCGGGAAGGGCGGGCCTCACAGGTCGTCGCCAAGGTCGTGGGCCGGACGTGCGGCGCCGGAGCGACGCTGCGTGCGTGCGGGACTCGGAGTACGTGACAGAGCCCCGAACCCTCATGCCGGCGGCCCCACCCCGCCCCGCCCTTCCCCTCCCCTCCCCTCTCCGGGGCCCCGGCACCGCAGACCCCGCTAGGCCAGAGGTCCCAGCGCGGGGCGGGACATGGAGGACATCGGGGCGGAGGCTGGTCCACACCCCCATACAGCCGCGGGGGAGTCGGGGCCCCCCAGCCCCACTCCGCTCCCCATCCCCGGGTCGTCGCTTCCCCCTCCCGGCAGCGGCGGCCGCTGCGGCCGCAGCAGTCCCGCCCCCTCCTGGGACGTGCGGGCCCGAATGACAGCGCGCCGGGCCAATGGCGAGGAGGCGTGGCGGGGGCGGGCCGGGGGGCGGGGAAGTGGACGGGGCCTCGTGGAGCTGGGCAGGAAGTCCGTGCAGGCGGCTCGGAGACCTGCGTCGAGCCCTCGGAGCGCTAAGACCTAGCGGCTTATCCTCCTCGGTGTCTGCGGCTCCCTCTGCTTCTTTCCCGGGCAGCGCTATCCGGCGGTCAGGTAGGGGCTCGGGGAAGGGCTGCCGAGCGGGCGCCCAGGCCTGCAGGGGCCCTGCCCTTGGGACCGGCGGGGACGTGGAAGGGGCGGGTCGGCACGTGCGAGCCGGACCCCGGGACCAGGGGCGCGGCACCGGGCTTTGCCCGGGGCGGGGGCAGGGTCTGATTAGCCAGCGATTACGGATTTAAAGGGCCTCCTAACCTGCGGGAGCTCGGGAGTAGGATGCGGCAGGCGCGAAGGGTGCTGGGCTTTGGGGAAGACACGGGCCTAACCCCGGGTGCTCCTTAGCGCCAGGCCTTTCTTAAAATGGAGGAAGGGGCAGCGACGCGAGAGATGCCCGCGAAGCCGCGACCCCCTCCCCCCACCAGCAGCCCCTGCTTCCGCCTGGGGGCCCTCGACCTGCAGGCGGGCGGCTGGGGGACGGAATGAATGAAACCACAGAAGGCACTTATTCTTTCGGAGGCTGCGGCAGAACCGTTGCATAATTGGGAAAGCCCTCCAGGCGACCTCGCCCAGGTCACGCTGGAGATGCTCCCGCCGCCCCGCCTGGCCACCCGCGGTCGGCCCCGATCCGACACTGAAGGGATGTCTTTTTAAGAAAACTTCCTGTTGGTTGTTTGCTCTACAATGCGGTCTTCCCTCTGGGTGGTGTGGCCCGTCGGTGCCGAGGACACACCTAGGCCCTTGACCGCCCGGTCCACACGTGCTGCCCCTGGCCCGGGGTTCTGTCCCGGCAGATGAACCTGGGGGGACCAGCCTCCTTGCAGTCTCTGCCTACTGAACGTGAATGACTTAAGGAATAGTTTCCTCTCCAATTTAAATTGAATTTTATTTTCACACGCTGAAATAAGTTGATTACTTTGTCTTAATGTCTCTAAAATGAAGCAAAACATGAGATCTTACAACTGCATGAGGCCATAGTGTATTAAAGATGCGTTTAAAAAAGTGCATCTGTCTCTCCCTCTCTTTCTGCCTCTCCCAAAATAAATATACATTTAAAAAAATAAAAGTGCATCTAAAACCTATAAAGCGAGTCTGGTGGCCTCGGGGGTGGGGGGGGAGATTGACAGCAAAGTGCCTGAGGGGACTCTTTTGGGTGGTGGCAGTCATACACAGGCATAATTTGCCAAAACTCGAACCTAACCAAAATCATGAAGCTAAAAAATACGTGTAAACAAATTTGTCTTTTTGTAGAATAATAAAAACTAGATGCCTTTTTTTTTTATTGGCTAATGAATAAAACTCTATTGTTAACCTAGCGAAGCCACAGAAGTGACTTCACTGTCTAATTTTGAAACATAAAAAAGAAAGATGCCATTTGCTGCTTCAGAACATTCCAGACAAGATACTGGAGAGGAGCCCAGCTAGATAATGGCTCTGAACACTCACCCAATTCCACTAGGCCGCTTTCAGTCCTGGAAGTTCGTATCTTCCTTGGGAGCCCCTGGAGGGGAAGGTGAGAAAGGGCTTTCTTTGAGGACTTGGTATTTGCTCTTTGTGGCAGCAAATCTTTGTGTGTGTGTGTGTGTGTGTGTGTGCGCGCGCGCGCGCGTGCGTGCTTTCAAAGAAAGCCTCTTCCCTTGGAATATCTTAGCATTCATTCAAAGAATCTTTAGAGGGGGTTGCTGGTTGGCTCAGAGCATGTGACTCAGTCTCAGGGTGGTTGGGCGTGGAGCCAACTTTAAAAAATTAAAAAGTAAAAAAAAAAAGCAAGGATAGAATCTTTATTCTATTTTCAACTTAGGACATTTCATAATTAAATTTTTTTAATGGCTAAAATGCCTATTGATAGAAATACTAATTAGATGTCACTGTGGGTCCTGTCTTGGTAAAAATCCAAGTACGGTGAAGTGTGAAATTGGCAGTGGCAAAGATCGTGCACAGACCAAGGCCACTCCTGGCTTCAAAAGTTCCGAGTATCCAATATCCACCAGTTGAATATCTTTTACTGCTCCCTCGAACTTGGTGAATTGTGTCCCCAACTCTTCACTGATCCACTACAAACCAGATTTTCTTCCTTGGATCACGTCAGGGTTGTTTTTTGTTTGGTTGGTTTTTGGTTTTTTGGTTTTTTTGTGTTTTGGGGGGGGTCCTAGGTGGGTTTGCTTATGACCTTCATGTCCCCTTGGTGCTTACTCGGTCCTTTCCATTCCCATGCCAGCCCTCGCTGGGAACTGTTGACAATAGCCCGTTCTCTTCAGCCGTTCTGCATGCCGGCAGCACATGAATCTCTCCGGTTGTTTTTGGTTCTCCCTTGGCACACATTTTCAGGCTTTCTTCGCTTAGAGGACAAGGCCTAGACTGCTGGGGTTTGGGGCCCTGCAGAGCCGCGTCCAGCAGGCTTCCCCACTCTTGTCAGCCTCGCATCCAATATCTGTCCAGTACAAAGTCTTTCTTCCTAGTCCAGGAACCCTCCAAAGCGAGTCTTTGAATGAATGACCCAGAACTGCATTGTGGCTTATGGAAAATATGGACTGTGTTTCCCCACAGAAAGTCACCATGTCTATTCTCAAGATCCACGCCAGAGAGATTTTCGACTCTCGTGGGAACCCCACTGTTGAGGTGGACCTCTGTACCTCCAAAGGTACGTGCGCCTTCCTTTCTGCAGGTCTGCTCCCACACTCCACGTTGTTACTTTTTTTTTTTTTTTTTTTTTTAACTTAAACAACAGGGCCTTAAGGAAAGGTCTGTTGTAAAAGCCTTTCCCTCTGATCCCCACGTGCTGGTAGGTTGTGGTTCCTGACTGGGAGGAGGTGGGGAGGGTTGCCAGGCATGGGGTCCTTGACTTGCTGCTTCTTGATATTTAAAACAGAAAGCAGGCTGGCTCCTAGGTCACTGAGTAGGGAGGAAAGGCGATTCCTTGTCCCTAAAAGGGCCCATCACTAGTTTGCTTCATAACTTGCTCTGACCAGTGAAGCAGATCTGAGTGGTAGGATGGAGCTGTCTCCGTTGAAAAGGAAAAATCAGAGGAGTGCAAGTGTATGTAAAGTGTTCTCTTTGTTTCCAGAAATCACTCTTAGACTGAGGACTGGGGACAGTTCTTAACATTTGGGTGTTAGGCCCTTCCAGAGGCTCTTGTTTTATCCCTAACTGTAAGTCCCCCCGGAAGGGGTTTGCCCACATGGAAAAAATAATAAAATGGAGACTTCTTTTTTTATGTTTCTTTATTTCGAGAGAGCACAACGTGTGAGCCAGTGTGTAAATGGACCTCATGGGTGGGGCAGGCAAGGGAGCTTCAGGCAGAATCTCGGCAGCGGTGCTGAGCACACAGACCTGCCAGTCAGAGCTGAGTCACGGTGTGCAGAAACTCCGGCCCTTCCCTTCCTGCCCTGCCCGTGGTTCCTCGCTGTAGCGGGTGCTCTCCGAGCAGGGTTTCCACACAGCACGTGCTTCGTGCTGAGTACCACTGGTTCACGGAGGATGCTGGGAATTTCCTTGCGTCTTGCAAGATTGGCTTGCTTAGAGCATGGAACTTTCCGCTGGGAAGTTTAACGGACTTTAACCAACAGTGTAAAAAGGATTCAAGATACTGAAAGATAGTTGGGGAGGGGGGCATTTTCTTTGAAATACTTTAAAATGACCAGATATTTTTTTGAAATTTAAATGAATGGAAATTTTTCTCTTGCGTGTCTTTTCATGCTTTTCAAAAACAGGAAATCGTGGATTTGTGAAGAGCCTTTCATCACCTTTTTTTAAATTTACTTTTGAGAGCAGTTTTGGGTTCAGGGCAAAATTGAGCAGAAGGTATAGACAGCACATGTCCCTGTCCCCACACGTGCACTGTGCGCCCCACTCCGAGTGGGACATTTGTTAACATTGAAACGTGCATTGATCCATTGTCGCCCGGAATCCATAGTTACATTAGAGTCCCTTGTTTTCACGGCTCCTTCACCTTGTCCGGTGCCTGGTGGGAATCTAGAAAGCCAGGGCCTGTGTCAGGAAACCGCGTGTCCTGCTGCCCACATGCTCACTAGAGTGACGCAGGCCGACTAACGGACCGTTTATTTAAAATGCCTGGTTGATTTTTTTTTCTTTATTCGTTTGCCTTCTTGCGTCTCAGGTGGGGAAATCCCTTACAGTTTCAAGTAGACTCTAGAGGCTGCCTTCACTTCCTACTCCCCTGAACCTGTCTGCCTGCAGTGCCTTTCTTGACACCGTCCTTTTCCAAGATCAGCCACTTTTCTGCTCCGTAGCGTAGGTCTAGCCAGACAGCGGGTCCCGTGTCCGCACGATGGCGTAGTGCAGTGCTTGATTGTGTTCCAATGTTACCAAGCTCGTATCTGTGCCATCTTTATTGTTTTATGGGAGGGGCGGGGCGGGGAGAGAGAGAGAGAGAGAGAAAGAATTTCAAGCAGGCTTCACGCGATCAGCCTGAGCAGGGCTCGAACTCACCAACCGTGAGATCATGACCCCAGCCGAGTCAGATGCTTAACCAGCTAAGCCACCCAGGCGCCCCTTGGTTTTACTTTCTGACTTCAGCGTAGCTACTAGAAGATCTTCAGTCTCATCAGCGGCCTGCATGGATCACTGGGGGCATGGTCACAGACCAGCCGCAGGCCACTGACCGGAGCTTGTTAGATAAAAGCGCAGAGTCTTGGACACCCCCCCCCCCACCGCCCCGTTTCGGAACCTGCATTTTAACAAGATCACCACATGATGATTTGTGCGCAGGAACATTTGAGACGCTCTGCCTGAACACTTTTACTTGAAACTAGAGAAATTCACCAGCTTTGCTGTGGGGTCCGAGTTGGCGAATGGTCCCCACATGAAGGGCGGGGGGACAGAGGGACAGAGCGTCTGAATCTCCCAGGTGGTGGAAGGAAGCCTTGCCTGGTGGCTGCCATCTGTGAGGGGGTGGGACTGTGTCTCGCAGTCACGATTTCTTCCTCTCCCTCCCTCAACATCCAGGTCTCTTCAGAGCTGCTGTGCCTAGCGGGGCCTCAACTGGTATCTACGAGGCCCTCGAGCTCCGGGACAATGACAAGACACGCTATATGGGAAAAGGTAAGGGTCGGAACCCCTACCTGCCTCCGGAGCGTGGCTGCGTGCGTCGTCCTCGCCTCCAGCCCCTGCTCCCGGCCCATCGCAGCCTCCCCCACTTTCCATGTGCCTTCTCCTTGAGGCTGGCACCCCTGATTGGGCCCGTGGTGTTGATGGCGGAGGGGGGGAGTGGAGGGGGTGGAGCTGGGAGAGCTGGCATATTGATTCCAGCCTTCCTGAACCTATGAACTCGGGGGCAAGAGTTTTATGCTCATTTGTACTGCACTTGGTCTCCAATCTGGAAAAGTCCTGGTTAGGGAACCGAAATGCAAGAAGAAGACGTGCTCACTTATACTGAGGAAGAGCCTTGCCGTGTGTTCCCAGTGGTGGGCGGGGGTGGGGGGGGAGGCTCTGCGAGCCTTCCAGACCTTCAGGCCTCTCCAAGGGGCTAGTCTCAGGAGGGTGTCTGGAAGGCCTGGCTAATGGCTCGCCTACAGATCAGTCCTGGCAGTGTGATCTTTCTGTTGGGTGACTCACCGAGGCACGGGTCCGACAAAGCCAGCCTCTCCTGGGCTGTGTGCAGGTGGACTGGTTACTGTTCTGCAAAGTTCACCCTGCCCTACACAGAAGCTGTGTGGCCAAATCACAGAAGAGCAGCTGGGGCTAGACCATGCATTCTCAGCAGGGCAGTATCACCCGGGGGTAGAAGTTGGTTCTTGGGGAGGCAAAAAAAAAAAAAAAAAAAAAAAAAAATCCTACAATAATACTGTGGTTTATGGCCCTCCAAAGGGCCACCGCATATAAACAGATATGCACCATATTTGTGGTGGTATATTTTCAGAGAAGGGCGATTAGGGAAAAAGTCTAAAAAGACTGCAGGGCAGGGGTGGTAATGAAGTGACCTGGGGAAATCCGAGGCCGGCGTTCATCTCCGACGGGTTCCCGTTGCTCTCGGCCCAGGTGGATACCAGTCCCCCGAGCAGGGCTGAGCGGCACCTTGACTGTAATGAGGGTGAGCCCATGGCCCCGAGGACTCTCCCTGCCTTCCTGTCTCCTCTCTGTTCTCTCGTTCCCTGTCCTTCGCAGCCTGTCCTCTTCTGAGTCTTTTTTCCTTCTCCGTCAATCTCTACTGGTCAGGTGTCTCCAGACCCGTTAAGTATATTAATGAGTTCCTGGCACCGGCCTTGTGCACACAGGTAACGTACGGCGCATCCTTTAGTGTCTGCGGCTGGTTCCCAGTGCATGGTCTTGCCGACTAACCTCCCTCGAGGTGGTTGCTCTGTGTGTGGCTCTAATCCTTGGGGGTCCTAGGTAAGAGCACTCAGACTGGGCCAGAAGATACCCCAATTTGGGGGAGACAGAGAAATGGGGATTTGAAAGCGGTCCCCTTTAAGGTCTCTGGACGGGCTTCTGAATATCTGGGTTCATATCCTTGGTAGTTCGCTCAGTGCTGCTCACGCCTGGTTTTCCATAATGTCGGTAATGTGATTTGATTGTTCCTTCTAGGTGTCTCAAAGGCTGTTGAGCACATCAATAAAACTATTGCACCTGCCCTGATTAGCAAGGTAGGACCTGCCTCCCGATAACTAATGTATTAATGCCATCAGAGCGTCTCCCAGGCCCCTGGGCTTCCCTGGTTATGGAAGAGCTTATTCTGAGAGCTAAAGGAGCCCGTTGGATTCCCTGTCCCGCACGAGAATGACCTCACCTTCTCTAACCCACCCCCCTGCCTGCGTCCGCATCTAACAGCGCATGGAGTTGGATCAGAGCGACGGGCGACCGTCTCAGGATTTTTCCCTCCAACTGTCTTGACCTTTTGGGAAGTTAAGATCCCAGTTTTAAGAGCAGCTCTTGGGTGATGAACGTAGTATCCATGGTGACCGACTGTTTCTCATGAACCGTGGAATTATTTACTATATTTCTAGTGACTTTTTTTTTTTTAACAGCAGAGCTCCGATTGAATAAAATTTTACTTGGAGCCTCAGTGTGTCACAAAAGTAGGGTGAAGCAAGGAGGGGACTCCCCCCCCCAATCCAACCCACTCCTGCCTCAGGGCCTTCCCTCACTAACTCCCGTGGCAGGAGGGATTTAAAAGCCTCTGGCTAGAGAAGCCTTCTGGGGGCCCAGAGCCAGCCACAGCCTCCCCAGCCGTGCTCCTGGGTGTGTCCCTCCCCTCCTCGAATTCCTCCTGTTCCCCAGTGGCAGATGGCCTCTGTTGTTTGTTCCCAGCCCTGCTTGCCTTGGCCTGGCCTTCGTGGCCCTCGGTAATTGGTCCCCAGACAGTTTTCTTGTGGCTTCTCTGCCAGCTCCCGTGCTCTGACCTGGTCTCCTGGGCACCTCCACACACCCCTTTGTCCTTTGTGCCCTGGTGCCCTTCCCTGGTGTGACTAACACAGTGAGAAGGGCTTTCCTGGGCGGGTCTCTTCCCTGGGGAGGGGGAGGGGGGAAGGAAGCTTCAAACTGTCTTAGTGGGGGTCCGCCTCAAGCCATCTTGCCCGGCTGATGGCTGACTCTTGCCAAATATGCTTTGTCAAAAAAGCAAAAGTTGTCAGCTTATCGATGCGGCATGTTGGAGTTATAGATGGTTTTCTTCTCCTATTTTAATTTTTATACAAAGAACTTTATAAATAAAATAATGGACCGTTATGATCAGTTACGGAGTTTTTTAAAATAATGCTGACTTTTAGTAAATTATTTTGAGCCAGTTTTTAAAGACACCAGTTTTGGGGGGGGGGGTTGTTTTGTTTTTAAGCAGTCTCTACACCCAGTGTGGGGTTCGCACTCACAACCCCGAGATGAAGAGTTGCACGCTCGGTTGACTGAGCCAGGCAGACGTCCCTTTAAGACACCAGTTTTGGGGCGCCTGGGTGATTCGGTTAAGCGGCTGACTTCAGCTCAGGTCATGATCTCACGGTTTGTGGGTTCGAGCCCTGCGTTGGGCTCTGCGCTGACAGCTCAGAGCCTGGAGCTGCTTCAGATTCTGGGTCTCCCTCTCTCTCTGCCCCTCCCCTGCTCACACTCTGTTTCTCAATAATAAACATGTAAAAAAAAGAAGAAGATACCAGTTTTATTACTTTATACAAGAAACGTTCATTTTGATCAGTCATCAAGGATTTTGCTGAATGATTTTAGACTACCTGCAAAAGTCCTGTCTCCCTCGAGAATGTGAAGTTTGCCGTCACCGAGGGTACCCGGGAGTGGTGGTCCTGTCACTTAGCCTTCTAGGACCACAGCTCGTTTCCGTGAACGGAGTTCTGTTATTTATTGCCCAAAAAGTCGCACTACTTTATAGTAATACCTTAGCATGTTCCGGGCAGCTCTGCCTTACACGTGGTGTCATCTCAGACTCCCCAGGTAGACTAACCTCTGTCTCTCGCAGTTCATCGTTGGCTCCCTAGTGCTCGGAGAAATGTCTGAGAATTCGAAACCGAGCAAAGGGCGGTTTTGTGACTCCCGGTTTCTCTTGATTCCCGCCCCCCCCCCTTTTTTGCCCACCATGCAAATGCATAGCATAGAATGGATTCGGGGCTGGCACACTTTCAGGGAAGCGTCTGCGTTCTGGGACGGGCACAGAGGTCCAGCGAGGGGCGTGTGGTCACTCCCAGCCAAGCGGCTGACCCTCCCTTCTCCCCACAGAAACTGAGCGTCGTGGAGCAGGAGAAGATTGACAAACTGATGATTGAGATGGACGGGACAGAAAATAAATGTGAGTGACGGGGACGGAGTTGGCCAGCCTCCCAAAGGCCCTCTGAGGGTCCCCGTGCGGCCCTGGACGGGGACTGTGTGCTGTGACCATCCACAGGCTCTGCGGGGCCCCTCAACTCACATATTTTGCGGGGGGGGGGGTGCCTGGGTGGTTCACTCAGTTAAGCATCAGACTCTTGATCTTGGGGTCGTGAGTTCAAGCCCCGTGGTAGGCTCTGTGCTGGGCACGAGGCCTAGTTGAAAAACCAATACCAGGTGACCACACAGTGCATGGGGTTACTCCAAAGAGGCTTCTGCTTTATAGTAAGTTGGGCAGTTTGTGGAATTTGCCAGAATTCTGTAGACCAAAGGAAGGGCTTTCTCTTCTGGGGAGAAAGCAGATGAATCCATGCGGGGGCTGGGCGGGGGGTGTTTCCGGGCTGGACGCAGGGAGTGGGTGCAGTAAACAGAGGAACGGTTCTGGGGCAGGCCGGGGTGCGCTCCCGTGTTGTGCGGGCCAGAAGGCTGGCAGGAGAAGCGTTGTGGGTAAGAAACTCCTCGCTTGAAAACTCTTCTGTTCCAGCTAAATTTGGTGCAAACGCCATCCTGGGAGTGTCCCTGGCCGTCTGCAAGGCGGGGGCCGTCGAGAAGGGGGTGCCGCTGTACCGCCACATTGCGGACCTGGCTGGCAACTCTGAAGTCATCCTGCCGGTTCCGGTGAGTGGCTTTGAACTTCCCAAGCGAGGCCTCCCACATCTCGACCTCCTCCACGTGTGACCAGGCCAGCTCTGGAGGCCTCGGCTCCAGACACCTGCCGCTTGCCTAGAGCGACCCTGAGCGGGGGACTCAACTCCCCTGTACCCCACATCCTTGATTGCCGATGGGGGGATGAAAATCCCACTGGCCTTGCTGGGGTGCGGGTGCTGGCCGAGGTGGCAGTCGGGCCGGGACAGCAGGTGCGCGTGGTGGCGGTCATGGGGTTCCCGGGAGAGACCGGAGAGCCGTCTCCCGGCTGCTTGGTGGGATCTGCGGGCCGGATGCTGCATTTCTCTGTCTCTCCCCAGGCTTTCAACGTCATCAACGGCGGTTCTCATGCGGGCAACAAGCTGGCCATGCAGGAGTTCATGATCCTCCCCGTCGGCGCGGCGAACTTCAGGGAGGCCATGCGCATCGGGGCGGAGGTTTACCACAACCTGAAGAACGTCATCAAGGAGAAATACGGAAAAGACGCCACCAATGTGGGGGATGAAGGCGGCTTCGCTCCTAACATTCTGGAGAATAAAGAAGGTGAGGTCCCCGGCGGGTCCCCAGCTCCCGCGGCACTGCCTGCACCTGCCACTCTTTCCACCTCCGTTTCGCCAAGTGCCTGCAGGCGGGGTCCCAGGGAGGGGGTGGGAGCCAGCACTGGGGTGTTGTTTTTTTTTAATAACAAGGAATTTCCGTACTAATTTGGCCTGAGCGCCCCGGGCGGTCTGAAGTAGGCTCGGCAGTGGGGACAGGCTTCCGGGACGGCTCACGCCTGCTGTCCTTGTGCTGCGTCGCGCTGGCAGAGGTTTGGAGCCCGCTCCGTGCTCCGTGTTCGGGCTGCTGTCCCTCCAGACTGACCAGCGGCCCCTCAGCTCTTCCACCTCGGGAGCGCTCACACGGCGCCGTTTGGCCTTGAATGCTTAGGCCCGGAGTTCAGTGTAAGCGTCGAGTAAGGGCAGAGAGTCTCAGGATTGAGACTTTTTTGTCCTAGAAGGGAAGGAGGGTTCAGCCACGTTTTGCTGCCTTCAGTGGCAGCTAGTGAAAGAAAGAAATGTCAGTCCTGCCCTTTGGGTCCGTCCTGCGCAGTGCTGACCTTCAGCCATTCTGCCCTGTAAAAAGGGACCCTTTCACGTGGTGTAACAGTTTGGAGGTCTTCGGTGTGGAGGAGGCGTCCAGTGTCCTTGGTCCGCGTCTGTACAGGCGCCACTGCCACGCGAGGCGGACCAGAGCCGGGACTGGGGTCACCCTTGCTGCCCTGGGCTCCCTCTGGGATCCCGGCCTCGGCGCTGTCGAGAGCCTGTTCCTTGGGGCGGCCGGTCCCAGCTGGGCCCTGTAGCTGCGTCTCGGCCAGCGCAGCGGCTCCCGGTGCCGCGTGTGGGAGCATTTGTCAGGGAGAAAGCCGGGGAGTCGAGACTCGGTTTCGCCCTCGCTTACCTGCTCGGGGCCCTGTGACCCATGGTTTCTGGCTCCAAAGCGGAAGAAAGTAACTGGAATCACTGAAACGGATGGCTCGGGCCAGAGCGCCTCGTGGTCTTCCTGTCAGGGTTCCCGCCTGGCAGGCGTGGCGGGAACGTCCTCTCAACCTGCCTGGCTTCCCATCGTGTCGCCACCGTCTCTCTCCAGCTCTGGAGCTGCTGAAGAACGCCATCGGCAAGGCGGGCTACACCGACAAGGTCGTCATCGGCATGGACGTAGCCGCTTCGGAGTTCTTCAGGTCGGGGAAGTATGACCTGGACTTCAAGTCTCCCGATGACCCCAGCAGGTACATCAGCCCCGACGAGCTGGGCAACCTGTACAAGTCCTTCATCAGGGACTACCCAGGTGAGTGCTCCGGGCGGCCCCTCCTCCAGCCACCGCCAGCTGCACACTGCCGGCTGGGGCCGGTGCTCCCGGGACAGTGACCGGGGCGCCTGCGCCCCCGCCTCCCCAGGGGAGGGCTTCCCAGAGGTGCCGGTGGGCACCGACGTGGGATAGGATGTTTGCAAAGTGTGGTGGCTTCTGTCTCCGTCACTGTCACCACCAGAGCAAATGCGGTCCTGGCTCCCTTACCCAGGGCCGGAGAGCGAGCCTCGAGAAACCAAACTGCAGCGATTGACGCTCACTGCGAGCTGGCGCCCCTCTCGGCACTGTTAATAGCGGTTCATGCGGGGGAAACGGAGGTGCAGAGGGGGGTTAGCGATTGGCCCGAGGGCGGGCAGCGAATGAGGGAGCAAGACTCACACCAGGCAGCCCGTGCGTGAAACTCAAAGCTAAAAAAGGTGCCCAAGGTGGAGGCAGGACGAGCCCCGCTCTTGGCCTCCTGAGCTCACGCTCTATTCTCGATGGCACTAAAGTCAAGCCACCCTGCGCAGGGAAGTGTCCCGCTTAGCTCTGGGGGCCCAGGACTGCAGCTGACTTTACTGTCACAGGGGTCGGTGGGTCAGCAGAGTGTCTCCAGGGCGTGGGCTGGGGAGCCAGTCCTGTCCTGCAGGGGAGAGGGGTGAGGCTGGGCAGGCAGCGAGTCGGGAGGGGAAGGAGGCTCGGTTGCCGTTCAGCACGGGGGTCTCACTGGCAAAACGTGTCCCTTCTCTTCCCCAGTGGTGTCTATCGAAGATCCCTTTGACCAGGACGACTGGGAAGCGTGGCAGAAGTTCACCGCCAGCGCCGGGATCCAGGTGGTGGGGGATGACCTCACCGTGACCAACCCGAAGCGGATCTCCAAGGCCGTGAGCGAGCGATCATGCAACTGCCTCCTGCTCAAAGTGAACCAGATCGGCTCCGTGACCGAGTCCCTTCAGGCGTAAGTGTCCCCGGGGGCCAGCTGTCAACAGAGTGAGGCACGAGCCTCAGCCAGAGCTCCGGCTGAAACTCTCACGGGACTTCCAGCGTGGACCGCGGTGGCTTCCGAAAAAGCAGTGGCGGCAGGGGCGGGGGTGTGGGGTCACTGCGGCCCAGCCCTGACCACTTCAGGGCTCCAGACCCGTGATTTCATTTTACACGGAGAACATCGGTCACAGGCGTGGTCAGGAGACACAAGGCTGTCCCCTCGAGGAGGCTAAACTCTGTGTTTTAAACGTGACCTAGAGGACTGAGAAGGCCCTCGGGGCTCTGTGATCGGAGAGGAAGCTGGGGGTTCCCTTCATCCCCCGTCACAACCATCTGGGTCGTTTCCTGACTTTAGGTGCAAGCTGGCCCAGTCCAATGGCTGGGGCGTCATGGTGTCACATCGCTCTGGGGAGACCGAGGACACCTTCATCGCTGACCTGGTGGTGGGACTCTGCACCGGGCAGGTAAAGAGCTTGCTTCTCTGACCTCGGCTTCCCGAGCGCAAGCCAGGAGGGGGGCAGACGGGGTCCTGGATGCCCCTGCACCCCCTCCTTCCTAGGGCCAGAAATCCCGCCCAAAATGCCCACAAGATAGAGAGTCGACGACCAACCCACGTGACCTTTCTTTTCCCCTTTCTAGATCAAGACGGGTGCACCTTGCCGATCTGAGCGCCTGGCCAAGTACAACCAGATCCTCAGGTGAGGAGGAAGCCGGTGGGCACTGCCCTCAGCGCGGGGTGCAGATGGGGGGGGGGCGGGGGGCAGGGCCAGCACCAGCAGCGTTAGGTCAGGGTGTACTGGGCCGGGCCTGGAGCCGGTGCCGGACTGTGCTGCCACCTTCTGGCGGAGAAGGGAACAGGCTCCCCTTGAGACAAGGTTGTCAGGGCTCCGGGATCTATGATGTGGCACCGTGTTTGGTGCACGGGAAACCCGGGCTCAGTGAAGAGGGGAGGGAATTTAGGGCAACAGGAAGGTTCCCACGGTTCCGTGCTTCTGGACACCTGGTCTCTTTTATCACGATGTGTCCTTGGAAACCTCCTGAACATGGACACTCGCCTTCTTTTTGTCCCTTTTTTCCAGTCTCGCAAGAAAAGAAACCTCTCTTTCACGGTTCTGCCCATGTTTACCTTCCCTTAAACAAAGTGTGACCAGCAGAGCACGCGCCCTTCCCCTCCCTGCAGGTGCTTGCGCACGGTTCGTCTTGTACGCCTGCTTTTCCTCCTCTTTGGCTGGAGAATTTCCAGCACATTCCAGCCAGGGGATTTTACCTATAAATACCTTAGCGTTTGTCTCAGAGAAACATTTACGTTTCATTTTTTAACGTCGCTACCGTGCGGAGAGAGAGCCGCGGTTCACAGTCATTCCTGAACTGTCGTGCCCAGGGGCCTGTGTCCCTGGTGTGACACCAGGATGCAAACCCTTCATTCAGGGGCTCCCCCCCTTTTGTCCCCACGCTGTTTATTTGAAGAAACCGGGTTGTCCTTTTGTTGAAGAACATTGTTTCTTCTATTCCGAGAAGTCTCAGTCTTGACCTGTCTTCTAGTCTCTTTGGGAAACACTGGGGGTGGAGAAGGCAGAGGAGCAGGGGCAGCGGGTGGCCCACTTGCTGGGAGCCGGGTGCACGGGGAGAGCCCGATGCCCCTGTCTTGCTGCCGCCTCCAAGGAGCCACGTCGAGGAGGCTGGGCGAGGGCTGGGACCTCGTCCCCCGGCGGGTGGGGCAACGTAGGCCTCGGGGTGGAGATCTGACTTCTCTCTCTCACTCCCTCCTCTCTGTCCTCTGCTTCCCAAGAATCGAAGAGGAACTGGGTAGCAAGGCTAAGTTCGCCGGCAGAAGCTTCAGAAACCCCCTCGCCAAGTAAGCTCTGGGCCACGCACCCCAAGCTCTGCGGTCCTGAGTTGGCTCGTTAGTCTGCTCCTGGCGTCCCCCGGGCAACTGAGGCCCCCAGCCGGCGCTGGCAGGAGCCTCTGCTAGTCAGCTGCCCTCTCCCCTCCCTGTGATGATCCCCCTGCTTCCTCAGAGCCACCGCAGAACCATCTGGAACCCTGCCGGCAGCCCTAGCTCCGTAATCACGTGATTGGCCCAGATCAGTGCTTTCTCGCCTCACTTCCCACCAGGTATCTGGAGCCGAGTCTGTCTACATTGTCATCTTGAGGTGTCCCCAGGCGAGATCCCCAGTGGTTTTGTTTGCAGAATAAAAAGGCCTCAGTGACCCATGGAACAGTTGCGTGTGCGTTTGTGTGTGTAGAAGACATCCTGACTCTGTCCATTCCTCGTGTCTTGAGTGTTCATGGAGCATTACACTGGGGTACAGGCCTATAAGAGTTGGGGGGCTTTGTGTCATGACAAAAAGGGACAGGAGTTGAGGACATTTCGTAAGTCCTTGGGCAGGGCAGTTGAGGCAAAAGGGGTGAGAAGGGGGGCGTGTTGTATCTTTGAACAGAAGTAGGGTCATCTTGGGAGACAGAACATGAGTTCTTATTGGGGGAAAATACAAATGCAGAACTATTACAGGTGGCCTCAGGGTGGTGGTTTCTAGATCATGTGAGCCTGTGATTGTCCAGCCCGGAAGGCCTACCAGACAGCGCAGCCTGACCCTCCTGGGGTTTCTCGGTTCCTGGGGGTGGAAGGTAAAAGGATGGTTAAACGGTAGCTCTGAGGAGGTGGGGGCAGGGGGTGGCATCTAGAAGGTCTTGGAATCCTATTCAGATTAATACAATTTAATGCCATTCCTCATTTCCGCTAATCTTATGTCAAGTGCTCAGAAGCCACACGTAGTGATGCCCGCTGCCCCATGTACTGATTGCTGTAGAAAGCGCCATACTGTGTTCACGAACACGGAGTGTGAGGCTGTGCATTTTCTTAGAAGTGACAGATGAAGTGATGTGGTCACTATCTGCCCTTTGGAAACATCTGGTGTTTTATTAGTATTTTATTTTTCCCCCTATTATAGTCAAGTCTCAAGTTGTGGTTTTTTGTTTAATGTCTATTTTTGAAAGAAAGCACAGGAGGAGAAGAGATAGAGGGGGACAGAGGATCCAAAGCGGGCTCTGCACTGACAGCAGAAGGCCCGACACAGGGCTCGAACTCACGAACCATGAGATCATTACCTGAGCTCAAGTCGGACTCAACCACATCCTGCTAGGGTTTAAAACCCTCAAGTTGTGTTTTAATTCCCAGCCGGCTGACTGGAACGCCCCCTTGTGGACGTCCTTATTCATTGTTTGTTAGGATTTGACTCAAGAGGCAGAACCAGTGGGAAAAGACACATCAAGAGATTTATCACAAGGAACTGGCTTCTGGGACTGGAGGGGCCGTGGCCAGGCAACTCCAAGATCCGCAGGGCGGCCGTCAGACAGGAAGATGACCGGGACCGAGCACAGGCACAGGTGGAATTTCTCTCTTGGGGACACAGGCCCTGCTTTTGAGACCCAACCGATTCAGTCAGGGAATCCTGGTTCTCTGCACATCCAGATCATCCGGGATTATTTGTTTAAACTCCAGTGACTAGAGGCTAATTGTGTCTGCCGGAGAGCTTCACAGCAATACTTAGATTCGTATTTGATAGAAGAACAGAACTTTCGACAGGCCACAAAGCCACAGCCCATTGTCACCTCGGCAACCACACACATGCATCATAAACCATATCCAATGTCCAAATATCCGTAACAAAGTCCTACTTCCACCTCGTGTGGGATAGCTCCTGCGGCCCCAACTACCCTTTCCAGGTGTTAATGACTGGTTTCTATCTGAAGATTGGTTCTGGAGGGAAAGGAAGCCTTGAACTGGGCCTGACAGTCTTACTAGAATTTGATCCAACTGTAAAGCAGGCAATTTTGGTTTTGTGTCCTCATTAACTGACACTTTGGTTTAAAGCAACGGCAGATGAAGGCATCGCTCGGGTTCAAGGGCAAGTAGGACCCCTCTCAGAGGTGCATGGCCTATACGGAGGGCTGCTGGGAGCTGCCGTGCTGCGCTGGGGCCGTTCTGAGCCAGCGTGGACCGGGCAGAATCGCAGACCGAAGGACCTTTTCCGAGGGGCCCGGTCAAGCAGGTCAGGCGACATCAGTTCTAAGTTTCCAGAAAGCCACCCTTGGGCCTTCCGACGGCCTGTAATGTGAAACATGTCTCTCAGTCACAAATTTCTAGGAACTTCAAGGGTTTTTTAGAAAACGCCTTTGTCAGCATTTTGTTAGTAGTCTCTGGACTTGGCTTTATGTGTTTTCTATCTTTTTAACTTCGTGTTACAAACGCTTTTCCACAAGGCATGTATTCTCATCTGTGGTCGTGTGGTTCTTCCAACCTTCTGCCACTCTGATGCCAAAACGAAAATCGACTGAAAGTTTGAAGAAGTTTGGGGCTGCTGGCTGGCTCGGTTAAGCACCTGACGTCGGCTCAGGTCATGATCTCACGGTTCGTGAGTTTGAGTCCTACATCAGACTCCACGCTGATAGTACAGAGCCTGCTTGGAATTCTCTCTATCCCTGTCTCTCTACTGCCCCCTGCTCGCTCTCTCAAAAAACTTACAAACTAAAAAAAAAAAAAGTTGAAGCAGTTTGGTTCTCAAACTTGGCCATACGGTTAGAAACACCTGGGAAGTGGGCGTGTGGGTGGCTCAGTCAGTTAAGCGTCTGACTTCAGCTCAGGTCATGATTTCACTGTTTGGAACCTGCTTCCGAGTCTGTCTCCCTCTCTATCTGCCCCTCCCCTGCTCCTGCTCTGTCGCTCTCTCTCAAAAATGGATAAACAAAAAAAATTTTTTTTAATTATAAAAATTAAAAAAAAAAAACACCTGGGAAGGTTTTAAAAGCTCCCATTGGCCCGGTGAACTCAGAATCTCAGGAACCCAGAAGAGCAGTTTTTGTTAAAAGTTTTGCAGCTTGACCTTGAGAAGCACGGGGCATGGTTAGGGGATCGCAGGGCTGGTGATGACCGGCCAGGGCAAGGATGCCAGGCGTCCCAAGCGGGGCCGTAGACGCAGCCAGGTCAGCTCCACTCCCCCCCCCCCCCCCGTGCGTGGGGACCCTGGTGCCTGCTCCCTGTCGCAGCGGCCAATGCGCAGGCGGAGTGCGGTGGCCAAGGGCACAGGTGGAGCCGGATGGGTTTGGATTCTGGCCCTTCCACCGAACAGGTGTGCTCAGCGTCCCCATCTGTAAAATGGGGCTAATAATGCCGTGGTTGTTGCATGGTACCGTTACTGCTCACACCTACCTCACCCCCCCCAGAGCTCCTCACTACAGAAGACGTGTGGGGCACAGGGAAGGGAGGAAGGGCTCAGAGCATGGGAGGCATCCGAGGCCAGGATGGACCAGAAAGGGAGAGTTCGCAGGCGGCGCCACCAGCCTCCCGGGGACAAGGATGAGCACGGCGGAGCCAGGCTGCAGATCAGCAACCTGATCCAGGTATAACTCGCATTCAGGGACAGGCCACATCTGTGCCACAGCCACAACATAGGACATTTCCAGCTCCCCCCAGACTTCCTCCAGCCCCTTCCCGATCTCCCCCGCACCCCTTGGACTCAGGCAACCTAGTGGTTTTTTTCTTTTCATTCTAATTAGCTGTCAAAATCTACAAGGAGATTTTTTAAAGTATTTTTTAAGTTTATTTATTTTGAGAGAGAGAGAGTGAGCACGAGAGGGGGAGGGTCCGAGAGAGGTTGGGGGTCAGAGAGAGAGAGGGAGGAAGAGAAAATCCCAAGCAGGCTCAGCGACGAGTGGGATTCAGGGCTTGATCCCACAGAAATCTGGAGTCGGATGCTTAACCGACTGAGCCACCCAGGTGCCCCTGAAAAGGAGATTTCTTGTAAAACTTCCACTTTCTGGTTCTAACCGGTTGAGAGGTTGGCCGATCACTTCTCAAGGCAGCTTTGCCCCCCACCCCCTTCCCTAACTTACACACCTGCTCAGCTCTCCTCGGCTTTCAAAGTGCAGCCCCGGGTCCACGATCCCTTCTGCAGGCTGATACCTTCCCAATTTCTTCCTTTCCTGTGGAAACCCCTCGATCCCCAAGGGCTCTGTGAGTTCAGGGCCTCCCGGGCTTCTCCGGCACTGACACTGACCTTGAACACCCCAGCTTATCCAGACCCAGAAATGGGGTGTCCAGGCACCAGCTTCTTCCAATGCCGCTCCAACGACAGGCCAGCCTGGCCAGCGGCCTCCCCGCTCCCTCCTGCCCGTCTTGTTGCCAAGTGTGAGGATTGCGGTCCGCTGGGACCAGGGATGACAGCGGATTCATCTGCATATGTGACCTAAGATAGTAATTAAACCCAGGCGCCCCAGGGGTGGGAAGTAAGCGCATTAATTCAGGAGCAATTAAAAGCCTCCAACATCACTGTCATACAGCTGCCACCTCTGAGACTGACTGATGACACTCGCCTTTTTGAGGGAGGCATCCTCGGATCTAAGAGGGGCACATCCCCCAGACCCTGCGTCCCCTCTGGGACCCCTGATGATCTGGAAGAGTTACTGTGCAAGACCAGGCCCTCGGCTTTGTCGTTGTGACAAAATACACATCACAGAATTTCCCATTTTAACCCTTTTCATGTGTGCCATTCAGCGGCGGGAGGTACAGCCAAGGCCCTTATAACTGTCACCGTCATCTGTTTCCAGAACTTTTCCAGTGTCCCAAATAGAAACTCTACACTCACGAGGCAGTGACTCCCCATTTCCTCCATTTATTCTACTTTCTCTCTCTCTGAATTTGCCTGTTGTAGGTATTTCATGTAAGCGGACTCGTACAATTTTTATCTTTTTTGGCCTGGCTTATGTCACTTAGCATAATGTTTTCAAGGTTTATACACATCAACACTTTATTATTTTTTATGGATGAATAATATCCCACTTTACAGGGGCGCCTGAATGGCTCATTAGGAAAGGCGTGCGACTCTTATTCTCAGGGTTGTGAGTTCGAGCCCGACGTTGGGTGTAGAGATTAAATTAATAAATAGGGGCGCCTGGCTGGCTCAGTCAGTTAAGCATCCGACTCTTGGTTTCGGCTCAGGTCATGAAGCCACGGTTTTGTGAGTTTAAGCCCCACATCGGGCTGTCAGGGCAGAACCTGCTTGAGATTCTCTGTCTCCCTCTCTCTCTGCCCCTCCCCAACTTGTGTTGTCTCTGTCTCTGTCTCTCTCAAATAAATAAACTTAAAAATAATAAATAAATACTTTAAAAATGTAAAATGATTATGTATTAAGAAATATTCCTTGGGGCGCCTGGGTGGCTCAGGCGGTTAAGCATCTGACTCCGGCTCAGGTCATGATCTCGCAGTTTGTGGGTTCAAGCCCCACGTCGGGCTCTGTGCTGACAGCTCGGAGCCTGGAGCCTGCTTCGGATTCTGTGTCTCCCTCTCTCTCTGCCCCTCCCCCGCTCACACTCTCTCAAAAATAAATAAATGTTAAAAAAATTGTTTTTCATAACATTCCCTTGTCTGGAAAGGCCACCACCACCTAAACCATAGGTATAAACCTTCTAGTTTACATCTATGTTTCTTTCTAAAAGTTTAGTGGTTTTGTTCCCTGTATTTAGGTCTTTGATCCATTTGAGGGAAGGTATTCCACAGGGGTATTGTGTCCATCCGTCCACAGGGGTACTGTGTCCATCCGTCAGGGGTGGACATTTGGGTTTCTACCTATGGCTCTGATGAGTAATTCTGCTCTGTACATTCATGTGTAAGGTTTTGTATGGACATATGTTTTCAGTTTTCTTGGGTAGATTCCTAGTAGTGGAATTGCTGGGTCATCCAGTGACTCTATGTTTCACTTTTTGAGGAAATGCCCAAGTATTTGCCACAGTGGCTGTACTATTTTACATTCCCACCAACACTGGGAATGTAAAACAGTAAGAATTTTACACATCCTCGCCAATATTTATTATTTTCTGGGTTTTTTTTTAAATGTTTATTTAGAGAGTGAGCAAGCAGGGAGATGCAGAGAGAGAGAGAGAGAGAATCCCAAGCAGATTCCACACTGTCAGCGCAGAACCCAATGAGGGCTCTCACGAGGCTCCCACGAACCATGAGATCACGACCTGAGCCGAAACCAAGAGTGGACGCTTAACCAACTGAGCCACCCAGGCACCCCTGGGGTTTATTTTTATTATAGCATACTAATGGGTGTGAAGTAATATCTTATTGTGGTCTTGATTTGCATTTTCCTGATGACTAATGATGCTGAACATCTTTTCACGTGCTTATTAGCAATCTGTATGTCTTCTTGGAGAAATGTCCATTCCAGTCCTTTGTCCATTTTTTAATTGGTTTGTCTTTTTGTTGTTGAGTTCTAACAATTCTTTATATGTTCTGGATACTATCAGATATATGATTTGCAAGGACTATTGGTGCCATATTTAAGAAACTCTAGGCTAGGGGCGCCTGGGTGGCTCAGTCAGTTGAGGGTCCGACATCGGCCCAGGTCATGATCTCACAGTTCGTGGGTTCGAGCCCCGTGTCGGGCTCTGTGCTGACAGCTTGGAGCCTGGAGCCTGTCTTCAGATTCTGTGTTTCCCTCTCTCTCTGACCCTCCCCTGCTCACTGCTCACGTTCTCTCTCTCTCTCTCTCTCTCAAAAACAAATAAAAACATTAAAAATTTTTTAAAAAAAGAAAAAAAAAAAAAAGAAACCCTAGGCTACTCCAAGGACCTGAAGATGTACACCTGTGTGTAACGTGTGTTCTGAGGGTCAGAGCTCTGGCCCTTGTACGGAGGTCTTTGGTCCATTTGACCTCACTGTGTTCCTGTAAGCTGTTGTGTGTGGGTGTCCAGTTGTCCCTGCAACATTTGTTGCAAAGATGCCATTTTCATCTGAGGATGTGCTCAGGCATCATGGCCACCCCCACCCCCTGCCGCACCCAGGGCTCTGCTCCTTGTTATAATTAAGAAAAGAGCCCTTAGAGGGGCACCTGGGTGGCTCAGTCGGTTAGGCGTCCGACTTCGGCTCAGGTCATGATCTCGCAGTCCGTGAGTTTGAGCCCCGCGTTGGGCTCTGTGCTGACAGCTCAGAGCCTGGAGCCTGCTTCAGATTCTGTGTCTCCCTCTCTCTCTCTACTTCTCCCCTGCTTGTGCTCACTTTCTCTCTCTCTCTCTCTCTCTCTCTCTCTCTCTCTCTCTCTCTCTCAAATAAATAAACATTGAAAGAAGGAAAGAAAAGAGCCCTTAGGGTGCAGTCAGGGCTGAAAATGCTGCCTTAGCTGAGCGTAAGCCTGGCCAGGATTGGGGAAGTCAGCATGAAACCTTCAACCTGCCAGCCCATATAGGACCAGGACTCCTGGCTCCACATTGTAACATCTGTGCCCACGGGGCAAGAAAGGACCCCAAGCCCTCTGCTGGTGCAGCTTCAACAGCCTCTGGCATGAGAGCAAGGTGCCCCTCCATCCACCATCCTAGGGTGAAGTCAGAGCCAGGGCTTGGGGGTGGGGAGCTGGGAGACACACAGTCCAAGGCGGAGCTTCATTCCCATTAGCCCGGGCCCTGCTCTAGGCTCTCATCCTGGTCCCCCTTAATTGAGCAGTAAGCAAGCAAGTGTCTGGCGGGGTGGTGGGGTGGGGGGTGGGTCTGGGCTCATCTGGTGCATAGAATAGAGAGCAGGAGGGTTGGGGTGACCTAGGGCATCACTGGGCCGCCAGGGGGCGCTGTGGGAGCTGCCCCGGGCCCCTGGCCCCGCCGGCTGGCTGGCCTCCTGCCCCTCTCTCCAGTGCTGGCTGGCTGGCACAGGTTCGCGCTTCCGAGCTGACAGCACCTGGCAGCTGGCAGGGGCTCGGGGCCAGAGCGAAGCCAGCTCAGAGCTCCGGGCAAGAGCTTGGAGAGATGAATGGAGCTGTCATTGGATAAAGGAAAATTCCTGGAGCACAAGTCCTCGTCAACACCGACCTTCTCCCTTGTCACCACAGAGGCGGTGGAGACTATAGTAACTGGCCCCTATGGGGGCGGCCGCGGAGCCTTGGGACGTGGTCAAGGTGAGCCCTTCTCTGGCCTGCTGTGATCTCCCAACCTTTCGGGAAGCACCTTCCTCCCTCAAATGTCTTGCCCGTTGAGGACTTTTGGTCAAAGTAGAAGGGAACAAAAAAGGAAACAGAGGCAGAGAGACAGAACGCGGTGCCTCCCCACCCAGCTGTGCTGTCCCTAAAGCCGAACGCTGGGGTCCTGAGCGGCGGGTCTCATCTGGTCTGCCCCAGCCTCACGGGGACACGAAGCAGTGTGGTAGCAGCTGGGTCGGGCCTCCCTCCTGCACAGCTGCGTTCGGCCAAGGCATCTCCTGGGAGCTGGAGGGGAGCACCCTGGAGGGGAGCATCCTGGAGGCCGTGTCCTGAGCACCAGCACGTGCACCCACTTTGAAGGAAGCCAGCAGGTTCCAGGAGGACCCCTGGGCTCAGACCACAGCTCGGGTTGAGGAATTCCCGCAGGGGCTCCACCACACACCCCTGTTCAGAGAGGGTCTGGGCAGGGTTTCTGGCCTTGAGGTCCTGCTTGGCCTTCTCTGTTCTCGTCTGGTTCCATTCCGGGAGGATCAGCTACTCCACGGAAGGCAGGGGCCCTGGGGGCCCAGTCTCGGGGAGTGACCAGACCCTGGGGTCTCTCCTCTGGGGCATCACGTCCATGCCTTTCCCCCTGTTTGTATGGAATGTTGGGCCTCATCCACAACATCAAATATAGGCAGCCTCCAGAGAAAAGGGGCTGAAAGATTTGGCAGAGAGCCTCTGGTGTTAAAAGATGCTTGCAAGTGTCTGGCCAACACCTCCATAAATCCCAGAAATATCAGCACTGGTGAAATCTAAATCCCGGAGCAGAAATAGGAACACCTGGGGGGCACCTGAGGGGCTCCGTCGGCTGAACGTCCGACTCTTGGTTTCAGCTCAGGTCATGATCTCATGGTTTGTGAGTTCAGTCGCCACATTGGGCTCTGTGCTGACAGTGCGGAGCCCGCCTCAGATCTTCTGTCTCCCCCCATCTCTACCCCTCCCCTCCCTCTCTTTCTCTCTCAAAAATAAATAAAAATTAGGGGCGCCCGAGTGGCTCAGTCAGTTAAGCGTCCAACTTCAGCTCAAGTCATGATCTCACGGTTCATGGGTTCGAGCCCCACATCGGGCCTTGTGCTGACAGCTCAGAGCCTGGAGCCTGCTTCGGATTCTGTGTCTCCATCTCTGTCTGCCCCTCCCCCAATCATGTTCTGTCTCTCTCTCAAAAATAGATAAACATTAACAAAAATTTTTAGTAAATAAATAAGTAAACATTAAAAAAAGAAAGAGACACTGGCTAAAATACCAAGGCGTGAGCGATTTGGGGGGGCTCTCAATATGGGTTGCGGCCCCTCCTCCTGAAAGAAAGGCCCTTGCTCAGATTAATCCACCGACAAACACAGAACCAATATGTTCATACTCAGGTTACCCCAATTTAAGGGAAGTATAGAGACCAGAATAGAAAGTAACCACCAACCTCAAATGGTTGAGTCCCAAGGTGTGCCCTTGCCGGCGCAGGTGTCCTTCGTCCTATCCGATACCTGCAAAATAACAATGACAGCCTCTGTATTGCCATGTTCTAAATCCCAGTCACATGCCAGGTGGGGATGGGGGCTCCCAGCGTTGTTGGCTCATGAGATTTGGAGAGCAAAATCCCTCAGGAGCTGCACATGGCCGAGGGGTGACCTGTCACCAGACAGGACTCAAGATCTCAGGATGCAGCTCTTGCCAAGACCAGTGTCCGTCACACATGAGCAGAGCAGTGCATGTGACAAACCGATGGCAACGCTGGGAATTCATGCAGAGACCAGCACAGACTAGCTCTCTATCTTGGGTCTCTTTTCTCCATAAGGGCATTTCTCCCTCCCCTCCCCCTCCTCCCCTTCCTCCTCCTCTTCCAGAACCTATGGGGAAACATCTGTGGGACAACAAAACTAACAAAAGTTTACAAGATACAAAGCGTATAAAGTTTGACACATGAGTCCCTATCCATGGTCCCTGCCTGCTTTGGGATGGTAGATGGAAGCTTCCATTTCACTTGTCTCTAATTGTCTCCTTCCATGAAGGGTGAAGAGCTGACAGAGTACCTGGAGAGAAGGCAGAAGGCAATGCCTGGAGTGTCCTGGGACCTGCTATGGCTCCCACACTCCCTAGAGCTAATTTGATCCAAGGGAGAAAACAGCAGCAAAGCAATGCCTGTTTGTTTACCTGCTCACCCTCCTTTCTCGGTTATTGAGCACCGATCCTGAGCTGGGACCTTGTCAGGGGCCAGATTTAAAGGTGAACACAGATTATGGAGCTTCGGCTCAGTGCTGCTGGAGTAGAAACGCTGGGGAGGGTTGGGATGGCATCTGGGGGCATGATGGACCCGGCGGATGGTGGCATGATGCCGGCAGAGGACATGGATTTGGGGTCTGCTTAATTCAATCTTTTCCTTTGCTAGTGGCAGTGACCAATGCAAAGGGGCTTAAACCAAAAAGGACATTTATCAGCATGTGGCTTCAGGCATGCCTAGATCCAGAGGCTGAAAAAATGTCATAAGGACTCAGTGTCTCTCCATCTCTCCACTCTGTTGTCCTCTGTGCTAGTTTTACCCCCAAGCAGGGTCTCCAGGCTTGGTGGCCCCGGACACCCCTTTATGTTGAGCTCAGCAGCCCTGGCTTCTTTCTCCCAACTGTTGCAGCCAAAATGTTGAGTCTGACTCTTATCGGCTCCAGTTGGGTCACATGCCCATTCTTGGACCAATTACTGTGGTCGAGGGGGATGAAATCACTGATTGGTTAAATCTGGGTCACATGCTCACCCCCAGATTGTGGGGACAGGTTAGCCTCACTCGACATTATGGGCTGAATTGGAAAAGGGGCATTTCCCAAAGGAAGAATGAGATGTTGCTGCTAGAAAAAGGGTGAATGGATGATAGACAGGCCAAATGTCCACTCTTGGTGCTGCCTCTTGCCATCTTCTAGTTGTGTGACTTTGGTCAGGTCAATTAACTTCTTTGAGTCTCAGCTGGAAATAGAACTGGCTTCAGTCTTAACGGTCCTTTCCTTTATAAAAACAGCAACATGGCAGAGGTGTCCTGGGGTTCCTACTGTATTTGAACCTTTCATTAGGATAGATTATGAGGTATTTATTAAGAAATGGGCAGGGGCGCCTGGCTGGCTCAGTCGGTTAAGCGTCTGGCTTCGGCTCAGGTCATGATCTCACGGTTCGTGGGTTCAAGCCTGCGTCGGGCTCTGCGCTGACAGCTAGCTCAGAGCCTGGAGCCTGCCTTCGGATTCTATGTCTTTCTATGTCTCCCTCTCTCTGACTCTCCCCTGCTCATGCTGTCTCTCTCTCTCTCTCTCAAAAATAAATAAAACATTTAAAATAATAATAATTAAAAAAAGAAATGGACAGAAGACGTGAATAGACAGACACTTTTCCAAAGAAGACCTACAGAGAGATGGCTAACAGACACATGAAAAGATGCTCAACATCACTCATCATCAGAGAAATACAAATTAAAACTACAATGAGATATCGCCTCACATCTGTCAGAATGGCTATAGTTAACAACACAGGAAACAACAGATGTTGGCAAGGATGCAGAGAAAGGGAAACCCTCTTACAGTGTTGGTGGGAATGCAAACTGGTGCAGCCACTCTGGAAAACAGCATGGAGGTTCCTCAAAAATTTAAAAGTAGAACTATCCTGGGGTGCCTGGGTGGCTCAGTCGATTGAGCCTCCAACTCATGATTTTGGCTCAGGTCATGATCCCAGGGTTGTGAGATTGAGCCCCACGTTGGGCTCTGTGCTGAACATGGAGCTTGCTTGAGATGCTCTCTCTGCCCCTCTCCCCAACTCTCTCTTTCTGTCACTAAAATAAAAAAAATTTAAAAAATTAAAAAAAAAAGAACTACCCTATGATCCAGCAGTTGCACTACTAGGTATTTACCCAAAGTGCACAAAAAACTGATTCAAAGGGACACATGCACCTCAATGTTTATAGCAGCATTATCAACAGTAGCTAAATTATGGAAGGAGCCCAAATGTCCATTAAATGGTGAATGGATAAAGAAATTGTGGGGTGGGGCGCCTGGGTGGCTCAGTCAGTTAAGTGTCTGACTTCGGCTCAGGTCATAATCCCACAGTTTGTGAGTTCGAGCCCTGCATCAGGCTCTGTGCTGACAGCTCAGAGCCTGGAGCCTCCTTCGGATTCTGTGTCTCCCCCTCTCTCTGCCCCTCCCATGCTCATGCTCTGTCTCTCTCTCTGTCTAAAAAAAAAAAAAAAAAAAAAAAGGAAAAAAGAAAGAAATTGTGGGAGTGCCTGGGTGGCTCAGTCGGGTGAGCATCTGACTTTGGCTCAGGTCATGATCTCACTGCTCATGGGAATCCCAAGCAGGCTCTGATGCAGGGCTTGAACTCACGAACTATGAGATCATGACCTGAGCAGAAGTTGGACACTTAACCAACTGAGCCACCCAGGTGCCCCCATAAAACAGACTCTTAACTATAGAGAACAAACTGAAGGTTGCTGGACAGGAGGTGGGGAGGATGGGCTAAATAGGTGATGGGCATTAAGGAAGCCGCTTGTTGGGGCGCCTGGGTGGCTCAGTCAGTTGGGCGTTTGACTTTGGCTCAGGTCACAATCTCAAGGTTCATGGGTTTGAGCTCAGAACCTGGAGCCTGCTTCGGATTCTGTGTCTCCCTCTCTCTGTCCCTCCCCTGCTCACGCTCTGTCTCTCTCTCTCTCAAAAATAAATAAACATTAAAAAATTTTTTAAAAATAAAAGGGAGGGCACTTGTTGGGATGAGCACTGGGTGTTATATATAAGTGATGAATCACTAAATTCTACACCTGGAATAAATATTACACTATATGTTAACTAACTAGAATTTAAATAACACCCTGAAGCAAGCAAACAAACAAAAAAGGAATTCAGGTCCTTTGGCTCTTATAATCGAAGAATGAGGAAGAGGAAGAGAAAATGACCCTCCAGTAAGGTAAACCCCTTTCCTTAACAGCTTTCTATAAAGAGAAGACAGAGGAGCTCCCAGGAGAAGGACAAGTTCAAGGGCACAGGTGGGCTAAGCAGCCCTGTCCAGGTCCTGGCCCCTAAATTCTCCCTCTGGAGCCTCGGAGCAGAGAGGCACAGAAGGGTATCTGGCACCCCCATCTGGGCTCTTCTTGCTGTGAAGTCCTGAGCAAAAGGCTCCTTCCATGTTTGTTGTTGTTGTTTTTTAAATGTTTATTTATTTTGAGAGCGAGAGAGCAGCGGAGAGTAGGGGAGGGGCAGAGAGAGGGAGAGAGAGAATCCCAAGCAAGCCCCACGCTACCAGTGCAGAGCCCAACTCAGGCTCAAACCCAGGAATGGTGAGATCATGACCTGAGCTGAAATCAAGAGTTGGACGCTTAACCGATTGAGCCACCCAGGTGCCCCAGGGGTCCTTCCAAGTGTTTTGCAGGATGTGGGCAAAGCAGCAAGTTTACATCAGGAAGCACCCAGCCCTGAGCACCACCGTCCCCGGGGCGCCTTCGGGCACTGCTGGAGGCTCACCAAGTTAGGTACAGGTGGAGTCTGCTGCTGGCCAGCTGGTTTTGTCTTTGTCCGGAGGAGGAGGCCGGGATGACCCATCCTTCTGTCCTCAGGCCCCCCCGGAGTGGTGAACAAAGCCCCGGTCCTCCAACTACTCCTCTGACCCTCTCTTACAGGAGGTTTCTTCCCTGCTTTGCCCACGGTTTCCTGCAGAGCTTTACACGCCAAGTGCACGCAGTGACCTTTTCCGTCCGTCGTCAGCCACAACGTTAGGATAGAAACTGGAACAGAAAATGCATGGGAAGGGCACCCGGTGGGCTCAGTTGGTTGAGCGTTCGACTTCAGCTCAGGTCATGATCTCACGGCTTGTGAGTTCGAGCCCCGCATCGGGCGCTGTGCTGACAGCTCGGAGCCTCGAGCCTGCTTTGGATTCTGTGTCTCCCTCTCCCTCTGCCCCTCCCCTGCTCATGTTCTGTCTCTCTCTGTCTCTCAATAATAAATAAACGTTGAAAAAAATTCAAAAACAAAGAAACAAATAAACGCATGGGTATCTGAACCATTTTTCAATAAGGAAAAGAAAACAAACTGACCACGCTTCTGTCTCCAGGCACTGAAAGGGTTCTAGCTCTGCTGGGTTCTCTGTATCTCTCCTGGAATACAGCCCCGAGAGAACTCAGTCCTCTGTCCCTCCCACTGTTGGTCTTCGCGACTTTCCATCTGTTGCCTCCCACAGACCCTCTGCCACCTGAGTTATTGGTCCACAGCCGGGGTGGGGTGCATGGCAGTGGCCCCACGTCTGAAACGCCAACGTGTAAGTATCAGAGCTGGGATTGTGACGTTCTGGGCCTGTTATAGCAGCAAGTCTCACTTACATTTGCTCAGATCTTATTACCTGTTCCTACTCATCCCATTGACATCATGGGTTCCCACCATTTTTCCTTCTTTGTTTTTTTTAATCTTTTTTTTTTCAGTTTTATTGAGATGTAATTGACATACCCAAGTCTTTTTTTTCTTCTTTAAGTAAACTCTATGCCCGTCATGGGGCTCAACCTCAAGACTCTGAGACCAAGAGTCCCACACTCCACCAACTGAGCCAGCCGGGGAGCCTCCCATTTTTGCTTCATTCTCATAGAGGATTAGCTGTGGGAGTCAGATGCAGAAGAAAGGAATGAGGGGGGAGTTATCTGGCTACGAACGGGTTAAGGTTTGTGTTCTCTCTGGTACTGCCCTCGGGTGAACCCCACTCGTCCACTAGTTAATAAAGCAAGGTAATATCTTGAAGATCTTGAACTATTAATATTTGTGCTTTTCTTTTTTCCACTTTCTTTGTTCCTCCCTTAGGAAAAGGCATCCACATTGTTTCAAGAATATGAGAGGTACAGGAAGAATGTAAAGGCCAAGGAACAATCAATATCCCCCTTTTGGGGGCTCAGCAGGGAAAAGCTAGGGAAGCAGCAGGGTGCATGTCACTCAGAGAATCAGAAAGAGGATCTAGAGAGAAGGGGTACCCCTGGGCCCTGCCCACACTGTGGGAGATTCCCCGGGGCTGGGGCAGGGAGGGAGAATGAGGCTGGGGGGGACGTGAGAAGAGGTTGTAGAGCAGAGGTGTGAAGTGGGTTAGCCCTGGGAGCCCTCCCTGCAAGCAGCCCCATCCAGGGGACAGTGTGGAGCATCCGATATTGGGGTGTGTGGGGGGGTGATATATTCATTTCCAAGGGTTGCCATGACAAATGACCACAAACTAGGTAGCTTAAAACAACAAAACCTTATTCTCTCACAGTCCTGGGGTCCAGAGTCCAAGATCAAGGCCTCAGCAGGACCACGCTCTCTCTGAAGCCTCCAAGGGAGGACCCTTCCTTGCCTCCCGCAACATTCCTTGATGTCCCTAGGCTCGTGGATACATCACTCCCATTGCTGCCCTTGTCACCACATGGCCTTTTCCTCTCTGTCTCTTCTACCTTCCTGAATTTCTCTCTCCTTCCAAGGACCCCAGTCATTGGATTTGTTTTAGGGCCCACTCTAACCCAGTATAACCTCATCTTAACTTGATTACATCTGCAAAGACCGGCTTTCGAGGGTCCCATTCACAAGTACTGGGGAGTAGGATTTGGCCACACCTTTTTGGGGGAAACAATTCAACCCACAACAGGGCCCTTCAGGCAGATGATGACAAATGTCAATGCCTTGGGGTGACAAACCTATTATCTGTGTGCGTAACAGCCAGGAGGCCAGTGTGCCTGAAACAAAACGGGCCAGATGGAGAGCTGTGGAAAACGAGGCCGTAGAGAAAACGCAAGGCCAGATCACGTGGGGCCTCGTAGGCCCCTGGTAAATCCTCTGGTTTCTCTCTGAATGAGTTGGAAGGCAGTGGATTCGTTTGAGGGGAGAAAGGCGAAATCTGACTCAAGCTTTAAAACAATCGCTCCGGTGGCTCTACTGAGCATAGAGTGTCTGAGTTGGTGGTGAGGAAGCTACTTCCATAATCCAGAAGAGAGAGCATAATGTCTGGACCAGGGCAGAAGCTGTCCAGATGCTTAGAAGTGGTCAGAGCCTGAATCTATTTTTTTTAACTTTATCTATTTATTTTAATAGAGAGAGAGTGCGTGTGTGCAGGGGAGGGGCAGAGAGAGAGGGAGAGAGAAAAAATCCTACGCAGGCTCTGTGCTGTCAGCACAGAGCCCAATGCGGGGCTCGATCTCACGAACTGTGAAATCGTGACCTGAGTTGAAATCAAGAGTCAGACACTTAACCGACTGAGCCACCCAGGCACTCTGAGCCTGAATCTATTTTGAAGGTAGGATTTGCCAATAGGTTGGATGTAGGGTATCTGAAAGAGGCAGATCAAGGATGGTTCTGAGGTTTTGGCTCCAACAACCGAAGGATGGAGTGGCCGTCGACCGAGATGAGGAAACCCCAGGAAGGAGCAGGTTTGTGGGAGGGAAAGCAGGAGTGAGGTTTGGGCCCTGATTGGTTTAAGATGCTGAGTCAACCTTTGAGAGTCTATGAGTCTGGAGCTCCAGGAAGAGGTCTGGGCTGGAGCATATATCTGGGAGCTGTCAGCATGGGTTCAAGTACATGTGAGGCACCCAGCTTGTGAGTGCAGAGAGAGGAGAAAGACTTGAGGTCTGGGCCCCAAAGCTGTGCAATGTTTGGAGATTGGAAAACTGAAAGGGGCAGAGGTCACCTAAATATCCCATAGGTTTAAATATTTTTATTTGTTATATTCAACTCTTTTTTTATTTAAGTAAAGTCTACACCCAGTGTGGGGCTCGAACTCACGAACCTGAGATCAAGAGTCACAAGCTCTACCAACTGAGCCAACCAGGCACCCCATATTCTATTTAACTCTTTAAGTCATTAAGGTTTTATTTTGTGTATGATGAGAAGAATCATTCCACATTGACTTTCCCCCTCCCCCCAGATAGTCACACTAGATAACTTCTTTATCTGGAAGGACCCTTCCTGGTCTGATCTCTGGCTTAATAATTATTGATTAACCATTCTGCCATGCATCCCTGTCTTCAGTGGCAAAATTGCAGTCGTGGACCAAAGCAATTCAAGATGACCCGTTCAGATCTGTTCTCAGAAGGATAGCAGAGCTTACTTACCAACCTCAAAGAAATGGCTTGCAGCTAGGAAGTGCAAAGCATCAAGGGGGCTACTAAGGTACTTGCTGGACCCAAAGGGAGGCTCTGCTCCCAGAAAAAAGTCTTGCAGAGTCAGGGAATATTTGTGGGATGGACCAGTTATTACAGATAGCTCTCCTACGTTCTTATCCTTTGTGAATAAATAAAAAGGTTGAGATTTTGAGTTAAGATGTGAATGAAGGAATCACTTTGCTCTTTTTAATGAGCTTCAAAGATCGATTTGTGAAAAAAAAAATCGATTTGTGTTCCTCCATAAGGGACAGGTTGACAAAGAGGCTATTGGCCAGAATCGCAGTGATGTGGCTAATGTATCCCTAATGCATTTCCTAGTGCAGGGAGCAGTTATATGGACATTAAATGCATTTTATTCTTTGGGATGATTTATTGCATTTATATGAGCCCTTTAGAATTTTTGTGCTTTTGATTGTTTCATTAGAAATGTAAAATCTTTTGTTAGGAAAAACATCTTTTGATATTTTTTCCACTTCTTCAGCTTTCCTATTTTTCGTATGAAGGCACATATTAACGCACATTAATGGCAAGGAGATACAACTTAGATTACTGATTTCTGAGATTTATAGTGAAAGGAAGATGATTTTTTTTATTTTTAAAAAGGAGATTGCTGTATTATGAATGTGTATCATATCTATTTAACAAGGTGATATGATTTGGAATAAGAAAATGCTGAAGGGTAGCTGGTTAAGGCAGTGTGGTGTTTATAATCTGAAGATTCTAATTTCTGAATCAGATCTTTGTCAATAAACAACGCTGACGGGAAAATATTTGTGAAATTATTTGTAAGTCAGCCAAGTTGCCAATGAGCCAAATGATCCTGTAAAGACTTTGACCTTTTAGACAAGCACTGTTAAATAATGAACTGCAAAACAGAGGTGACCATAATACACGGTTCCATAATGATCATGATATACGTACAGTCTTAATAGCCTTGGCGTCCATTGGAAAACCTATAACTTCTATGACATTGTGAAGAGGCTGTTTTGGACTCGGACCAAAATAATTTAATTAAACTGTGGTATTTTACCAGATAAAAAGCAAGAGTGAACTACTTTTTATTGCTGCGAGATATAAACAGAATACGTAAGTAGGGAACTGGGGGTATATGCGGTTAAATCCCCACTCGAGGGGAAAGACCTACTTTGGCCATAAGCAACTGCAGCATTTGTGAATTTGAAGGTGAATCAATACGTTTCTTGGAAGATAAATTTCCTTTCCCAGGAGTGGCCACGACACCTTACTGTTGTGCCGCAAAATATACAAAAATAAACGATGAGTGATTTCAAACAGTTGTTCAACCAAAGCATTTTTTTAAAAATTGTTTTGATGCTGCATATTTTGGTGTTTAGATGAGAAATCAATCTGCTAATTTTCTTTGCTCAGAATCCTCCAAAACTAATGTGATTTGGGCAAGTGCAGCTGATTAATGAACATGATTTGCAAAGACAAATAACTGAAGTATTTGGTTATCATGAAATTGAACTTTATTTTTTTATTTAAAAAATTTTTAAGTGTTTTTACTTAATTTTGAGAGAGAGAGAGAGAGAGAGAGTGTGTGAACAGGGGAGCGGCAGAGAGAGAGAGGAGACCCAGAATGTGAAGCAGTTTCCAGGCTCTGAGCTGCCAGCACAGACCCCGACACAGGGCTTGAACCCACGAACTGCAAGATCATGACCTGAGCCGCAGTTAGATGCTTAACCAACTGAACCACCCAGGTGCCCCATGAAATTAAACTTTGATAGTTGGAGGAACAAAGACAAGATTTTATCTCATTTTATATATACATATATGTATGCTTTTTATTTTTTTGCTCTTTATTTCCAATTAGAAAAATCTTAATTAGTTACCTAGAGAGGGATTTAGTCCATCAAGATCCACCCAATATATGTTCAAGTATTAAAATATTTAGGGGTGCCTGGGTGGCTCAGTCAGTTAAGAGTCCAACTTCGGCTCAGGTCATGATCTTGCGGTTTATGAGTTAAGGCCCCCCTTCAGGCTCTGTGCTGGCAGCTCAGAGCCTGGAAACTGCTTCACATTCTGTTTCCTTCTCTCTCTGCCCCGCCCCCACTTGTGCTCTGTCTCTCCCTGTCTCTCAAAAAAAAATAAATGTAAACAATTTTTGTTTTAAATTTAAAAAATATTTATAATTTTTAAAAGAATTTGTACTTATTTTTGAGAGAGAAAGTGAGAGAGAGAGAGAGAGAGAGAGAAAGAGAGAGAGAGAGAATGAGGCAGGGAGAGAGGGAGACACAATCTGAAGCTCGCTCCAGGCTCTGAGCTGTCAGCACAGAATCCGATGCTGGGCCCAAACTCACAGACCGTGAGATCATGACCTGAGCCAAAGTCCAATGCTTAGTGGACTGAACCACTCAGGCTCCCCATAAAATATTTAAAATTTTAAACATCACTGTTCCGAGGTTTGTATTTATGTGAACATTTGGTTGTTCTGTGCCAAACAGAGTGAAAGCATGATGTCTCTGCCTCTCGGTGCCCCCTCCCTGTCCCTACAGCCCTGAATTATTCTGTTATTTGGTGGATCCTGCAGGCAGAGGTCATTCTTCACATGACTTTTTCATGAATTAGCTGTTTCACGCACATCTGGTTTCAGGTCATGAGACAGTGGCATGAGAGGCTCAAGGCTGAGAGAGGTCCCATCCGCACATCTGTGGAGGGTGCTGCAGAAAGACTTGTCCTGTGGGCAGAGAAGGGAGAAGCAGCCTGATTTCAAAGTCCTTGCACAGCCAAGAGAGACGGCCTCTAAGTCAGCATTCCTTGGATGACCTTTCCCTCTTGCAGTGGTTTGTAATCTTCTCTGAGTCATGGACCCCCTTTGAAAACCGGAGGAGCACTCTGATTCCTTCTCTCAAAGATGTGTGTGCATCAGCTGCTCACACACATCCACAAGCACATTTTCTTCATGCCAACCCTGGGAGTGGGGGGCGGTCATGGGTACCCTAGGATCCTTGACATCAAATCCGATGTTGCCTTAGAATTTGGGTGAAAAGAGGTTATGCTCATTTCTTAAAATGTGGGCCATTTTTTTTTAAAGTAGGCTTCACACCCAATGTGGAGCTTGAACTTATGACCCTAAGGTCAAGAGTCCCATGCTCTACTGACTGAGCCCGCCAGGTGCCCCTAAATCCTTTTTTAAAATAAATGAGCGCTGTGCCCAAGCCAATTTAGAGGACCTGTACTTGGGGCACCTGGCGGGCTCAGTTGGTAGAGTATGTGACTCTTGATCTCATGGTTGTGAGTTCGAGCCTCATGTTGGACGTAGAGTTAACTTGGAAGGAAAGAAGGAAGGAAGGAAGGAAAGAAGGAAGGAAGGAAGGAAGGAAGGAAAGAAGGAAAGAAGAAGGGAGGGAGGAAGGACTTGTATTTAATGATATAACAAAGTCTAGAGTACTGTCTAGTCTAGATTGACTCGTTGGTTTCACACTAGTTACTTGCCTTTGCCCCCCCCCCAAACATTTTTCTGTGGCTTTATGGTTCAAGGAACCCCCACAATTGAGTCAGGAAGCTGAGACTCTAATTAGCCCAAGACTGAGGGGGGGGGTCTCCTTCCTATCCTTAAGCTTCAGTTTCCTCATCTATAAAAAAGAAGGGATTTAGATTAGTCGGCAGTTCTCAAGTGACCTGTTTTTTGGGGTCTGTGAGGTCAAAAAAATTTTATAACAAACTAAGATGTTACTTGCCTTTGTTGCTTTCATCCTACGGCGAGTGCACAGTGGGGGGTTTGCAGAAGCTATGTGATGATGTCACATGTGCTGACAGCGTGTGGAATGTGTGCTGGTAGATTCTTGTGTTTCAAAGATGCTTAATGTGATACCTGTCAGGAGGTAAAACCCACCCTAAACGAAATTATTCTCTTAGTTTCCTTAGCTCTCACAAAGTACCACAAAATAGAAATTTATTGTCATACAGTTCTGGAAGCTGAAAGTCCAAAACTAAGGAGTCGGCAGGGCTGCTTTCTGGAAAAAAAAAATGTATATATATGTATACACATTTATATATATGTATATATAAAAGTATTCTCTACACCCAATATGGGGCTCAAACTCACAACCCCAAGGTCAATAGTCGCACACCCCATTGAGCCAGACAGGCACCCGAGTGTTGCTTCCTTTTGAGGGCTCTGAAGGAGAGTCTTTTCCAGGTCTCTCTGGTCTGCCTGCCAGCCACCCTTGGTGTCCTTTGGCTTGTATCACTCAAACCTCTGGCCCCATCTTCACATGGACTTCTCCCTGAGTGTCTAGGTCTCTACGTGGCCATCTTCTCTTTCCTTCTTTAACTTGGTCATCTTATTAAGTAGACTTCATGCCCAGCGCGGAGCCCGATGTGGGGCCTGAACTCACAACCGAGAGATCAAGACCTGAGCTGAGATCAACAGTCCAACTCTTGACCGACTGAGTCACCCAGGTGCGCCCCTCTTTCAACACTTTCAGTATTTCCATCCGTTTCTTGCCTGCATGGTTTCCAAAGGGAAATTCTGTGTGATTCTTTCCTCACTCCTCCATAGATGAGTCCTTTTCCTCTGGCCTCTTTCAAAATTTGTCTTTGCCTATGGTTTTCTGCAGCTGGAATAGGACATGTGTAGAGGTAGATTATGAGGTCTGGGTCCTTTGGGGAGCTGGTGCCTATGGGCCATGACAGTCCAGGGCTTCTCAGCTCCCTTACCGCCTTCGGGGAGGTAGGAAGGCTTGAGGGGTTGCAGCTGGATATTTCCCTTCTCTTGGGTCCATTAGGCTCTGGCGAAATGGTTTCTTCTGAGGGCAGGGCTTGTTAAAGGGAACAGAGTACTTCCGGAGTGTTCCAAAATGGCTCCTCCCCCCATTCCCCTGCTGGAAGTGTGAGGGGGTTTTTCTCTGGATCTTTGCTGTGATGACCTGGCAGGGCTCCTGGAGGTGTAACTCACAAGTGGGAAGGGGCCTCTGGAGCTTTTACCTTTCAAGCTGATCCACACTGAGCCTCCAGCGACGTGTCAACCGGAGTACCTTCTCAGGCGCTGGTCCCTGTGGAGTTTCTGCTCAGGTGAGTTGCGATTCTCTTCGCCTCTGAGTCCACCTCTCCTCATTTGGGGTCAGCAGGCTGCCCTGGGACCTCAGTTCTCTGACAGGTCTAAGAACGATTGCTGATCTTCAGTGTTCTCAGCTTTTTCCCTGCTGTGTGAATGAAAGCAGCTTCCAGTCTCCTTACGCTGGAAGTCAGTACATACAAAATAATTCCTTGTAACTGCTTTATGATGTCCCCTTGCAAATGACAATCATTTATCGAGTATCTTGCTGATGGAAATTCCAGTTGTTTCCATTTTTTCCCCCTATTATAAGCGATGCTGTTATGAACATCTTTTGGCATGGCTCCTTGGACGTACGCGGATGAGGGTTCTTCAAGGTAAATCCTGGGAAGTGAACTTACCTTGGACTTGACTCCAGAGTGCCAGATTGCTCTCGAGAGCGGTTGCACCAGCGCGCACTGTCTAGCTCTGCAAGAGCTTTCCTCTCACCAAATCTTCATCAGGGCTTGCAGCTGTCAGATTTGTCCACTTATCATCTCATGGGTGTGAGATAATGTTTTGTGGTTTTTTTTTTTTCTATTTTCCTGACCCCTAGTGAGGTGTGTTCATTGAAGCGACAATTCCTGAGCTCCTATCTCATGCAGGTCCTGATCTGGGCTTGGCTTGTGGGGGTACATCCGTGGACAAAACAGACACAGCCCCTGCCTTCTCTGCCTTCATGAAGTTTCCATGGAGGTGTGTGTGTAGGGAGTGGGGTGAGGATTAGCAATGGAGAAGGGGTGGATTACAGTTTTAAATAAACGGGGCAGGGTAGGAGGTGGAGGAATTATCGGGCAGATCATTGAAGGAAGAGCCACGCAGGCAGAGGAATAGCCTCTCCGGTGCGTTGGTGATGGTACCCGGGGGGAGGGCAGGAGGAGGGGAGGCCAGAGCGGTGGGGGGCAGGGGCTGCTGATGCAGAGCATCACAGGCTGGTGTAAGGACTGTGCTTTTACATTTTGAGCACTGCTGGGAGCCCACGGTGTTCAGGAGAGCACCAAATCCCGGCCCTCAGAATGGAGCAGGGTGACACTTACTGGCTGTCTTAAGGATGTATCAAGCCATGTGAATAGTTCTGGCCACTGAGTTTTGAGAATTCACTTTAGAAGCGTTAATTATGAATGATAATTTTCTAGAGCTTTTTACTCTTCTGCCAAGGTGACCAGAAACATTCAAGATAGTATCCTGAGCTGAAAACCCGAGTCTCTGATCAATGGTGGTGATGAGTGGCCCTCTGCTGCTGCCTGAGGTGGACCTGGTGTATGAGAAAGAAATGATCACTGTTTTTTTAAAAACTGTTTATTTACGGGGCGCCTGGGTGGCTCAGTCGGTTGAGCATCCAACTTCGGTTCAGGTCATGATCTCGCGGTTCGTGGGTTTGAGCCCCGCGTCGGGCTCTGTGCTGACAGCTCAGAGCCTGGAGCCTGTCTTCAGATTCTGTGTCTCCCTCTCTCCCTGACCGTCCCATGCTCACGCTGTCTCTCTCTCTCTCTCTCAAAAATAAATAAAAAACATTTAAAAAACTTAAAAAAATAAAAAAAATTTAAAACTGTTCATTTATTTGAGAGAGGGAGAGAGAGAAAGCTCGTGTGAGCGGGGGAGGGGCAGAGAGAGAGAGAGAGAGAGAGAGGAAGGGAGAATCCCAAGCAGGATCCACACTGTCAGCACAGAGCCCAACTTGGGGCTTGAACTCATGAACTGTGAGATCATGACCTGAGCCGAAATCAAGAGTCAGACGCTCAACCAACTGAGCCACTCAGGAACCCCAGAAATGATCACTATTTTAAGTCACTGAAATATTGGGATTATTTGCTACCATAACATAACCGGGGTCATCTTGACTGATACAGGGTCATTGTCAAGTTTTGAGCTGCACAGTGACAGAATCTAACCTACTCTTTATTCCTTCCTTTCTACCTTCCTTCCTTCCTCTTTCTTTCTCTCTCTTTTTATCTTTCTTTCTCTCTCTCCCTTCCTTCCCTCTTTTCTTTTTTTTTTTAAATATTTTTTAATGTTTATTTACTTTTGAGAGAGAGAGACAGAGTGTGAGTGGAGAAGAAAGAGAGAAGGAGATGCAGAATCTGAGGCAGGCTCCAGGCTCTGAGCTGTCAGCACAGAGGCCGACATGGGATGTGAACCCACGGACTGTGAGATCATGACCTGAGCTGAAGTCAGATGCTTAACCAACTGAGCCACCCAGGTGCCCTCTTCCTTTCTTTCTTTCTTTCTTTCTTTCTTTCTTTCTTTCTTTCAGCTGTTTATTTTTAAAAGAGAGAGAGAGCATGAGCAGGAGAGGGGCAGAGAGAGAGAGAGAGAGAGAGAGGGAGAATCCCAAGCAGGCTCCAGGCTCTGAGCTGACAGCACAGAGCCCAACATGGGTCTTGAACTCATACACTGTGAGATCATGAACTGAGCTGATATCAAGTTGGACACTTACCAACTGAGCCATGCAGACACACCTATTTATTTATTTTTTAAGTTTATTTATTTTGGGGGGGAGGGGCAGAGAGAGAGAGGGAGAGAGAGAGAGAGCACAAGCAGCAGGGGACAGGCAGAGAGAGAATCCCAAGCAGTCTTTGAGCTGTCAGTATTGAGCCAGATGTGGGACTCAATCCCACAAACCGTGAGATCATGACCTCAGCTGAAACCAAGAGCCTGACACTTAACCCACTGAACCACCCAGGCACCCTAACCTATACTTTAAAAAAAATCACAGCTACCAACTTGGGAATAGACTATCAAAGGAGTCAGAAATTAAGAGCCTACTGCAATAATCCAGGCAAGAGATGACAGTGATTTGGGCTAGGTTGGTAGTGGGGAGGAGGTGAGAAGCAGTCAGCTCGTGGACATTGTTAGAAGGCAGGGCCAATAGGATTTTCCTGATGGATTGGATGTGGATATGAGAGACTCAAAGGTTTTATTCTGAGCAACTGGGAGAATGGAGTTGCTACTGACTGAGATGGGGAAGACCTCAGGTGGGGCAGGTGCTTAGTTTTGGGGATGTTGAATTTGACATACCTTAAACATGCAAGTGGAGATACTGAGCTGGCCGTGGGCTGTAAGAGTCTGGGATTCAGGAGGGAGGTCTGGATTGGAGTCGTAAAGTTGAGAATGATCAGGAATTAGGTGGTCTTTAAAGTCATGACAGTGCATGGAATCAACAGGGGACGGATTGTAGGTGCACAAAAGGACTGGACCTGGGGACTACAACATTCAGAGGCTGGGGAGAAGCAAAGGAATCATTGAAAAACACTGAGACATACTCACCTGAGAGGTAAGAGGAAACACTGGGAGGATGATGGTGTGTCCTGGTGGCCCAGTAGAAAGTCTGTCAGGTAAGAAGTCATGATCAGTTATATCAAAAGCTGCAGATACATCAAGAAAGTGGAAGACTGAGAATTGGCTCTCCTTTCTAGCAACATGGTGCTCCGTGGTGTCATCAGTAGGAAAAGTTTTGGTGCAAAGGTTGAGTCAAAGTGAGATTGGAGTGGATAAAAGAGAAGGGTAAAAAAATTGGAGACAGCAAGTATAGACCCTTCTTTTGAAGATGTTTTGCTGCAAAAAGGAGCAAGAAAATGGGAAAGTAGATACCAGGTAAAGTGTTGTCGAAGGAAGGCATGAGGTCAGAGAAAAAACATCCTATTTGTATTCTAGTAGGAGTGGTCCAACAGACAGCCAAAAAAAAAAAAAAAAAGATGAAAGGGGAGAAGGATATTCATGAATAATGGGAGGGGAGAGGTCAAAGCGGAGGGCTAGACTTTCATAGGACTGCAGGTGATTTGTCCATAGTAGCAGGCAGGAAGCCAGAGCCTGGGGTTCAGAGATGGAGAGACGGACGTGGGGAGTGGGCAGTCTGCGGACTTCTCTGCTGATCACGTCAACATCCACAATGACCTCGGAAAGAAGGGAGGGGGTGTTGGAGGTTTGAGGAAGGAGGAAGGGATGTGAAATTAACTGGCTGGAGCATTGGGTGAGAAATGAAGCTGGGTAATTATCTCTATGATTGCCAAGGGCATTAAGAGTCCACTTGAGGTTTGTGGTCATGAACTTAAAAGGAAACCAGGCAGTGTGATGCCAGACTCATTTGGCTGGGCAGGGGCAGGTGTCGAGTAGGCAGCAAGTTGGAATTATCACTGGGGTTGTGGTTTGGCTCAGGGAATATTAGAAAGCGAGGGGGCATGTTGCTGAGGGTGTGTGCAAGGCAGAGGGTATAGTGCTTGACCATGGAATGTAAACAGACACAGAAGAGGAAGAGGGCATCGAGTCACTGGGGATATGGTATTAGGACCAACTCAGATTTATTTTAGGAAGACAAGAATCTGAATTTTTCTCCAACACAGATACACACCGTTATCTATATGTGGTCTAATCACATTTTCTCAGAGAACACTTAAAATCGAAACAATGCCTGTAGCTTTGCATACTTAACATTTGTCTATTTTAATCTGTATTAACGTATATTAACAGAAACATTAGAGGACAAAGAATTTATTTTAAATGAGATCACAAAAATTGATTGGATACATTTCAGTGACTTCAACTAAGTAGTTTTTTCCCCCAAAGTCTTATAATCAACTTCATTCGGAAGTTTTCAATGGGGTGCGTGGGTGGCTTGGTCAATTAAGTGTCTGATTTCTGCTCAGGTCATGATCTCACGGTTTGTGAGTTCGAGCCCCGCCTCGGGCTCTGTGCTGACAGCTCAGAGCCTGAAGCTGCTTCAGATTCTGTGTCTCCTTCTCTCTCTGCTCATCCTCTGTCTTTCTCTCTCTCTCTCTTTCTCTCTCTCTCAAAAATGAATTAACATTAAAAAAAAAGTTTTCAAAAATTGACACCTTACAGTAGTCAATTCCAAAGCTCAAATCTGCTATATACTAGTATTGACTATAAGTGAACTCAATCTTACATTTAGTTAAGCAATGTTTACAGTCAACTCTGAGGGATTCATGTGCATTCTTTATCTCTCACCACACCCCTCTTCCTTGTGATTCAACAAATATGCCTGCCTTTGTGATGCTCACATTCCAGCAGGGAGCAAACAATAGGTACACAAAGAAGTAAGTGAACAAATAATCTAGTTTGTCTCAAACCTCCTTACCAGTGACCATGAGCACTGAATCCAAGGGCCAGTGGCTACCAACTTTCACCTAAAATGAAATTAATAGTAAACTCTCCGTCAAATCATTGTTATGGCCATAAAGTCCACTGAGACTAAGTAGTTATATCTTTTTAAATATTTATTTATTTTTGAGAGAGAGAGAGAAAGAGAGAGAATGGGAGAGGGACAGAGACAGGGGGAGACACAGATTCTGAAGCAGGCTCCAGGCTCCAAGCTGTCAGCACAGAGCCTGACTTGGGGATCGAACCCATGGACTGTGAGAACATGACCTCAGCTGAAGTCAGATGCTTAATTGCCTAAGCCACCCAAGGGCCCTTAGTAGTTATTTTTTGTTCTGCTATATTAATCTACTAAGTAATTAATTAGTTAAAAATGTTGTTAAGGCAAAAGAAATGGCCAAGTCCAAGTGCAGTCAGTGCAGGGTTTATACAGGTCCCCCTGATTTAAGAATGCTCACCCCCAGTATGACTATATTTAGACATAGAGCCTTTAACAGAAGTGTTTAAGGGAAAGTGAAATCTTAAGGATGGGAGCCTAATCCAACAGGTCTGGTGGGTGTCATTATAAGAAGAAGAAGAGGGGCGCCTGAGTGGCTCAGTCGGTTAAGTGTCCGACTTCGGTTCAGGTCATGATCTCAAGGTTTGTGGGTTTGAGCCCCGTGTCGGCCTCTGTGCTGACAGCTCGGAACCTGGGGCCTGCTTCGGATTCCGTGTCTCCTTCTCTCTCTGCCTCTCCACCTCTCTCTCTCTCTCTCTCTCTCTCTCTCAAAAATAAATGAACATTATGGGGTGCCTGGGTGGCTCAGTAGGTTAAGCGTCTTACTTCAATTCAGGTCATGATCTCACGGTTTGTGGGTTTGAGCCCCGTGTCAGGCTCTGTGCTGACAACTCAGAGCCTGGAGCCTGCTTTGGATTCTGTGTCTCCCTCTCTCTCTGCCCCTCCCTTGCTCGTGCTCTCTCTCTCTCTTTCTCAAAAATAAACAAACATTAACAATTAAATAAACATTAAAAAAATAAAAATAAAAATAAAAATAAAAAAAGAAGAGGAAGAGACACCAGGGACGCACACACACAGGAAAAGCCAGGTGAGGACTCAGCCACCTGTGAGCCGAGGAGAGAGGCCTCAGGAGGAAGCAGCCCTGCTGGCACCTGATGTCAGACTTCCAGCCTCCAGAACTGGGAGAAAATCCATTTCTGTTGTTCAGCCATCTAGCCTGTGGCACTTTGTATGCCAGCCCTAGCAAATTAATATAAGGACGTTATGTTAGCAGAAATAAGCCAGTCACAAAGAGACAAATACTGTTTGATTTCACTTATATAAGGTATCTGGAGTGGTCAAATTCATAGAAACAGAAGGTGGAATAGTTTCAATTTTGCAAGATTTTCATCTTGCACATGAAGGCTGGTTGCACAACAATGTGAATATACTTTTTTTTAAACTTTAATTTTTTTTTTATATATAGTTTTACTTATTTTTGAGACAGAGAGATAGAACATGAGTCGGGGAGAGGCAGAGAGAGAGGGAGACACAGAATCGGAAGCAGGCTCCAGGCTCTGAGCTGGCGGCACAGAACCTGATGTGGGGCTCGAACCCACGAACTGCGAGATCGTGACTTGAGCCGAAGTCGGACACTTTATCTGACGGAGCCACCCAGGCACCCCATCAATGTGAATATACTTAACACTATTGAGCTGTGCCCTCAAAAATGGTTAAGATGATAAATTGTTATGTGTGTTTGACCACAATTAAAATACACATACATGCTCATGCACATGGATATACACACACACCAAAGAAGCTAGTTGTTAGAAGGATCATCGACGTGTGTGTTGAAACTGCCAAGAATGAGGATGTGAGAGATGGCACATCGTTTTGTGTTTACTGGGCATACAGATTCTTCTGCCGATTGTCTGTTCTTTACTTCCGTATTTATTTTTATGTATGTATGCATGTATGTAGGTATGTATGTAGAGAGCATGCTCAAGCAGGGCAGACAGGGAGAAGGAGAGAGAGAATCCCAAGCCGACTCCACGCTCAGAGCAGAGCTCAATGAGGGGCTCGATCCCACAACCCTGGGATCATGACCTGAGCCAAAATCAAGAGTTGGACGCTCAATCGACTGAGCCACTCAGGCGCCCCTGCCAATTCTCTGTTCTTACCTTCACCCACTTTTCTGTTGGGTTGTCTCTCTCGAAGAGATTTATAAGCTTTCTTTATAGGTTCTAATCACCAATCCTGTCGTGCTTAATGAAATTACAACGATCTTTTCCCAGTATGTGATTCTGACTTATTTTAATGTAATTAGTCAAATGTGTCTTTCACTAGTTTGTGCTTTTTAGGTCTTGTTCAACAACTTCTCATATATTGTATTCTAAACTTTCTGTAGTTTTGCATTTCACGTTTGAGTCTCTAACCCATGCTATCTGATTTCTGTATTGGGTTCAGGAATGCATCTTCATGAGTATATTATTGGGGGCTTCTAAAAGAAGTTTAAAAAAATTCTGTAAGATTAAAAAAATATATTTATCTTTAAATTTTTTAATGTTTATTTATTTAATTTGAGAGAGAGAGACAGAGCACTAGCAGGGGAGGGGCGCAGAGAGAGGGAGAGGGAGAATCCCAAGCAGGCTCCATGCTGACAGCGGCGAAGGACTCGAACCCAGGAACCATGAGATCATGACCTGATCTGAAATCAAGAGTCAGTATAAATAAATATAATCAAGTATCTTTATTCCTGCACTTTATCCTTAATTACAGAGACTGAAATTCATTTCCTTTATTTGTGGTAATCAACTTACTCAAAGTTTTTATGTCCCTTTGCCACCTCTCCCTGACTCTAGGTGATTTCTTTCACCCTGGGACTGTAGTTGCGTATTACAAGGTTAGAGGGGGGAATATGGTGCTTCAGCGTCGAGCAGAGAGCTGTCACAGCTTGTCTGGGTGTTCTTTTTCCTATCTTTTTTTTTTTTTTAATGCTTATTCATTTTTTTGAGAGACAGAGAAACAGAGCATGAGTAAGGGAGAGGCAGAGAGAGAGGGAGACACAGACTCTGAAGCAGCCTCCAGGCTCTGAGCTGTGAGCACAGAGCCCGATGCGGGGCTTGAACCCACAAACTGCGAGATCATGACCTGAGCCGAAGTCAGATGCTTAACTGGCTGAGCCACCCAGGCGCCCCACTCTTTCCTATCTTTGACTGCAGTAAGAATTTGCTATTAATTTGAAGGTAATGGGGCTCTTTTGGAGGTTGGCTAGAAAGCCTTTTGGGGGGATGTTTCAGGAATCATTCTTATGACATTTAAAAAAATTTTATTTTTAAGTAATCTCCACCCGATGTGGGGTTCGAACTCACAACCCCAAGATCAAGAGTTGCATGCTAAGCCAGCCCTCTTTTGATGTTTTTATTGATCAAGAGAATGTGAACATTCTGTATTTTGTGGTCTGCTCCTTTTGTATTTTCTCTGTAACAAAAGCCAAACATCAGGGCACCTGGCTGACTGAAAGAGCATGTGACTCTTGATCTTGGGGTTATGAATTTGAGCCACATGTTGGGTGTAGAGATTACTTAAAAATAAATAAGTAGATAAACTTTAAAAAGGCCAAACATCCACCATAAAGATAACTATTTTATTTTATAATGTTTTAAATAATGTTTAAAAAATGTTTATTTTGAGAGAGAGAGCATGTGCAAACAGGGATGGGGCAGAGAGAGAGAGGGAGAAAGAGAATCCCAAGCAGGCTCCACGCCCTCAGCTCAGAGCCCAACATGGGTCTCGAGCCCATGAACCATGAGATCATGACCTGAGTCCAAATCAAGATCATGACCTGAAGCCAGATGCTCAATTGACCAAGCCACCCAGGTGCCCCAAGGTAACTATTTTAAAACATATTGAGGGTAGGGCACCTGACTGGCTCAGTCGTTAAGCGTCTGACTTTGGCTTAGGTCATGATCTCGAGGTTTGTGAGTTCAGGCCCCGAGCCGGGCTCTGTGCTGACAGCTCAGAACCTGGAGGCTGCATCAGATTCTGTGTCTCCCTCTCTCTGCCCCTCCCCTGCTCACACTCTTCTCTCTTTCTCCCTCTCTCAGAAATAAATGTTAGAAAGAATTTAAAATGTATTGAGGGTAACTATTTTAACATGTATTGTATTATATTCTTTCACTTCCTCTCTCTGCCCCTCTCCACACACACATGCTCATGCACACACTCTCTCTCAAAATAAATAAATAAACTTTAATTGTGGCTAAAAAAAAGACAACTTATTTTTAAAAATAAAAAGTTAATAGACCTTTTAAGAGTAGTGTTTTAAAACTTTTTTAACGTTTATTTATTTTTGAGAGACAGAGACAGAGCATGAATGGAGGATGGGCAGAAAGAGAAGGAGACACAGAATCCGAAGCAGGCTCCAGACTCTGAGCTGTCAGCGCAGAGAGTGACGTGAGGCTCAAACTCATGAACCGGGAGATCATGACCTGAGCCAAAGTTGGACTCTTAACTGACTGAGCCACCCAGGTGCCCCTAAATTCTCTTTAAGATCAAAGAGACTAATTATTCTGGAAGTTGGAGTATTTTGAAATTAAGATGTCTTAAGTGTTGAATGAATAGGCGGGAGGCATTAAATTGAGTGGCCAAGACATGACCAACATAGACTCCATAGCTTGGACGGCAGAGGATGGATTTCGTTGTTTCCTTTAGTTTACAGAGTTACTTGCCTGTTTGCTCTGTTTGTAAATATGCCTTAGATTGAAGAAATGCATTTTCGTGGCAAATAGTACCTGCTTCATCAATGTTTAAGATTAAATTCTGGATTCCCAAATAAAATGTTAGAATCTCAGATTTATTTCCTGTGGACTCCCCATTCTGAGGGCCCCTTTGTGATCAATTCCAGTCTTCTTTGTTCACCATTTAGACAAAACAGGGCTTATGGATAATTTTTAACTCCCCATTACTATGCCCTTATTCTCTCGAGAAAACTATACCTTTCCTCCAAGGTGAACCTAAGTAATTTACCAAAGATGCAGAGGAAATGTTTATCTTGAAATGCAGCTTCCCCCAAGGTGGAATTCGTCGGCTCTCTGGCTTCCTTGGTTAACAGTGGACAGCTGTTTATAACAGGAACTGAGGAATAGCACGTCTCAGTGAAATGGCAGGCAGACAAAGGAAGACGACTGAGAACGATCAAACTTGGAATTGGGCCAGAACAATGAAATCAGCATCTCCTCCCCTTAATTCTTTCATGAAGCCCTAGGAGACTTTTCAATGACCACATGTGGTCAGAGGTCAGATGTTGGGTTTAGATCTCATCCCAAAGGCACCCATGGCCCCTGGACAGCACGCTGTGGCATCGGCTGGCTAAGGGTAACTCGGAGAAGAGCATCATTGGACTGGATCTGATGGTTTAGCGGAGCACAGTTTCCTCGAGATCTATCTGTAGGTGTGTTGGTGTACAGACCCACTTCTACTTTGGTTGAAAGAAAATTCAGTGGCGTCTGGAGTTGAGTGGAGAACCTTAACTGCTATCCATAATCAGTCACGTCCGCATAAAGGAAAAGGGCCTTGAATTTTGGAAAGCTGTTTGTTTCACTTAAAAATTTTTTTTAAATGTTTACTTATTTTTTAGATGGTGGGGAGGAGCAGCAAGAGAGGGAGTCACAGAATCCAAAGCAGGGTCCGGGCTCTGAGCTGTCAGCACAGAGCCCTACGCGGGGCTAGAACTTGTGAACTGCAAGAACATGACCTGGGGGAAGTCAGACGCTTTACCGACTGAGACACCCAGTCGCCCCTGTTTGTTTCACTTTTGTACACGTTTGCATGCGTGACAGGTGCCTCCTGCACGAAGGGCCACAATCACCCATCGCTCCATGCCAGCTCAGTGGAGGGACTTTCAAAGGCTATCAGCGGTTCCTTACTGGGGCTCAGGGAAAAGACTGGGGAGGGAGCACTTCCCATTTCCGAGGCATTATGACGCGAACCCCCACTGTCGGGAAACCCAGGGTGAGTGTTGAGCATCCACAGACATACGACGGTGGGAAGGAGTAGTGAGCTCTGTTCTCACTCAACCTGAAGAAGTATAATGGGGGGGTGGCTGGGGCGCGGTGTTGGCTGGCATTTGCACCACATAAACTTGGAAGGCAATTTCAAAGAATATGCCTAGAAACAAGCTTCAATCTGTTACCAGGCTTGATAAAGCACCCCAGTTTTGCTGAAGGCATTTTAGAGGAAAATAATTTACTTGTTCTAAAGCTTGAGTACTTTTGGTGAATTACGAAGGCTAGTTACCAGCCATATGTTCAAATAACTTGAATTCTTTTTTTTAATTATAAAAATTATACATGCTTGATATGAAGAGAAAAAAAATCAAACAGAACGGTCGAATGAAATCAGAAGTCTGTCTCCTGTTTCCTCGTTGCTCTTCATTCCATGCCCAGTGGACTCACTACAAACATTTTCCTGGTGAATGTGTTTTTAGACATTTCTGAAGCATATACAAATCTGTCCCTCTTTTTTAAGAAGATCTTTTTTTAAGTAATCTCTACACCCAACATGCGGCTTGAACTCACAACCCTGAGGTCAAAAGCCGCATGGTCTACTGACTGAGCCAACCAGGGGCCCGTATACATTTGTCCTTTTAAAAATCAAATAGGGGTGCCTGGGTGGCTCGGTAGGTTGAGTGTCTGACTTTTAGTTTTGGCTCAGGTCATGATCTTGAGGTTTGTGGGATCAAGCCCTGAGTTGGGCTCTGTGCTGAATGTAGAGACTGTTTAGGATTTTCTCTCTCTCTCCTTCAACCCCTGCCCCTCTCTCTAAAATAACAAAATAAAAATAAATAAAATATAAGAATGATACAAATAGGTAGTGCTTGGCTGCTTCAGTCAGAAGAGCATGTGACTTTTTTTTTTTTTTTGAGAGAGAAGAGAGCGTTAAGTGGAGGAGGGGCAGAGAGAGAGGGAGAGAGAAAATCCCAAGCAGGCTCCTAACAGCCTAATGTGGGACTCAATCTCACAAACTGTGAGATCATGACCTGAGGTGAAATCGAGAGTTGGATGCTTAACTGATGGCCACCCAGGTCCCCTGAGCATGCAACTCTTGATCTGGGGGTAGTGAGTTTGAGCCCCACCCCATGTTGGGCATAGAGCCTATAAAAAATACAAATAGACTCATACTTTGCATAATTGTTCTGTGACTTGCTTTTTTCATTTAACTCTGGAATCCTGTCATTCAGTATAAACTCAGATTTACCGGATTCCTTTTGAAATCTGTAAAGTATTTCATTGTATGTTTGTATTATAATTTCTTTAAACATTCTTTGTTGATGGATGTTCAGGTTTTTCCAGGTTTTCACTATTAGAAATAATGTTGCAATTACATATGTTTGTATTATTTTTGTACATTTATGCAAGATTATTTGTAGAATGGCTTTCTAGAAGCAGAATTTCTGGGTCGAAGGGTATGGATATTTAATCGTTTCATAGGTTGTTGCCAAATTGTGTTCTAAAAAAGGGAAAGACTACATTTTTACCAACCGTGCATCAAAAGGCCTTGATGTGTTTTCCCACATCCTCATCAATACTGGGTACTGTGAAGTTAAAATTTTCCCCTAATCCGAGAGATTATTTAATTTGCATTTATTATGATTGAATCATGTTTATTGAACACATTTCTGTATGAATTTTTTGTTCATATATTTTGTCAATTTTTAAAAATTTTTTTCTTACAAATTTGTAAGAGATCTTTGTATTAAGGAAGTTAGTACTTTATTATAATTATATTATTTTAATATTTATTACAATTTTTATATTATAGGTATTGAAAATATTTTTCTCTCAACTTTTTTTTCTTGCATTGTTGTGTGGTTTTTTGTGCCTTGTAGATGTAAAATATGTATGCATTAAAATTTATTGGTGTTTTTCCTTTATGGCTTCTGGATTTCCTGTCATGCTTAGAAAAAACTCCCTCAATCTATAATTTGAAAAACTTTTAGGGGTGCCTGGGTGGCTCAGTTAGTTAAGGGTCCAACCTCGTCTCAGGTCACGATCTCACAGTTTGTGGGTTCGAGCCCAGCGTCGGGCTCTGTGCTGACAGCTCAGAGCCTGGAGCCTGCTTCAGATTCTGTGTCACCCTCTCTCTCTGCTCCTCCTCTGCTCATGCTTTCTCTCTGTCTCAAAAATAAATAAATATTAAAAAAATATTTAAAAAGAAAAAGAAAAACTTTTAGCATTCCTCTAATTACTTTCACAGTTTCATTAAAACAAATCATAAAATATCTGACACATAAAAAGAATAAACATAACCTATAGTGTGGGTTACAGAGGACAGTAATAAACTTTTAAACTCAACCTAACAAACAGTGGCTCAGTGGGTCTTACAGAATCCCGCAGACCATGGTAAGGGCTCTCTCTATACTCAATGTGGGGCTTGAACTCATGACCCTGAGATCAAGAGTTGCATGCTTAGGGTACCTGGGTGGCTCAGTTGGTGAAGTGTCCAAGTCTTGATTTCAGCTCAGGTCATGATCCCATGGTTTATGAGTTTGAGCCCCGTGTTGGGCTCTGGGCTGACAGTATAGAGCCTGCTTTGGATGCGAGCACTTTCTCTCAAAATACATAAATAAACTTAAGAAAAACAAAAGGAATAACAAATCTAGTTAAAAAATTTTTTTCAGGGGCGCCTGGGTGGCTCAGTCGGTTAAGCGGCCGACTTCAGCTCAGGTCATGATTTCGCAGTTCGTGGGTTTGAGCCCCGCGTCAGGCTCTGTGCTGACAGCTAGAGCCTGGAGCCTGCTTCAGATTCTCTGTCTCCCTCTCTCTCTGACCCTCCCCTGCTCATGTTGTCTCTCTGTGTCTCAAAAATAAATAATAAAACATTAAAAAAAAAATCCCTCTTTCTCCTGGCTTCTTTTGTTTTTTTTTTAAGTTTATTTATTTTGAGAGAGAGAGAAAGAGAGAGAGAGAGAGTGAGCGCATTCAGAACTGGGGCAGGGACAGAAAGAGGGAGGGAGAGGGAAAGAGAGAATCCGAAGCAGGCTCTGCACTGGCAGTGCGAAAACCGATTTGGGGCTTGAACTCACCAACCATGAGATCATGACCTGAGACCAAACCAAGAGCTGGACTGAGCCACCCAGGCGCCCCTCTCCTGGCTTCTTTTAAATAATGGTATTATATTTTAGATGTGACCTCTGTATACAAAATAAAATCACTTCTACCTGTAGTAAGTAAGATACATGAAATAACAAAAATCCTTCTTGATATTTTCAAATTCAATAGTCAAAAGTAGTCCCCATTTTCTAAAGCTTGCTGAAAAGAGAATAAGGAAGTGCATTCTAATTTCATAGTAGGGCAAAAAAAAAAAACCCCACTAGATACTTGACCTCTTTCACCTTGACCGTGTTATTTAACTCCTCCATGCCCCAGTTTCTTGACCTTTAAAATGGAGATAATAATACACTTCACGGACTGTCGTCAGGACTAAGTGGACCAAGGAATACAACATGCTTCGCGTGGTGCTTGGGATGCCGTAGGCTTTCGATCAATGGTTTAATAGTTGTCCTTATTAAGATGTATTGTTATTACATTATCAGCCTCTCAGGAAGGCTGTACTCTCCAGCTTTATGGCTGGACCACAATCGTTGCACAGGATTGTTGTAGTTCAAAGAAGATCTCATTTGTTAATTTTACGGCACGATACCATAATATTATGCTTTGTAGCGCTGTGAAATCTTGAGACTCCTCGATCTCCATTTTTTAGCAGTAGGCTCTATGCCCAGCGTAGGTAGGGTGTAAACTCACAACCCCGAGATTAAGAGTTGCATGTTCTGCTGACCGAGCCAGGCAGGTGCCCCTTAATCTACATTTTTATAAATAAGTGAAAGTGACAGCAGGCCCTAATACTACAATAAATGTGGTTTCCTGATCTCCAGAGCCGGTCTCCTCTCTGCCGAATGGTAGTGTAGGATTCACAGGCATCTTCTGAAAACCTGTTGCCCATTTGCCCACCACAGGGCGGAACCTTTATTACAAAGAGTGCTCTTGTAAGTGTAGATTTTGATGGAAACTGAAGCCATCGAATACACTTTACTCCTCATTATTTCCAAACTGCCGTCGAATAGTTCCATCCGTAGCTCGGATGTCCAGAGCCGAGCCGTGTCCTGAATTTATGATGTTGTAAAACTCGGTTCTCACGTTATTAACTACTTTTGCCATTTCATAGCTGAAGGAATCGCAGCAAGGCAGGGTTTTTCTCGCTGAAAGTTATTCAGAAAGGGAACGGCAAAGACCTATTTGTTTTCAGCTCTCTTGGGTCACCGTCCAAGAATATCTGCTAGTCCAAAGTATTCTTAAAAGAAACTGCTGGATGTGGAAATTATAATCTGAATAGATATTTCAAAGAGAAAATGAGCACTTTATTTGAAATAGATGAGTGAATTATTTTGCGCTGTGTTCTATCCCTTAATTATTCTATTATATACAGATCTGAACTCCTTCATGGAGAGGGTATGGTCTAAGGACACCAATAAGCATTTACGGTATATTAACAAACCGACAATAGGTTGATGATTCGCCCTGGATTCGTGCCAGGGTGTGTGAAAGAACTCAATAAACATGATATGCATTTCAAAAACTGCTAGTCATAATTAAAATTTCCAAACCCCTCATTCCTATAAATTATATTAAATAGGATATGAGCATTTGGCCTGCCCCTCGCTCCCCTTGCAGCGCCGTAGACCCTGTGATCACCAGCCTTTTAGGAATACTGTTTCTCAAAGAAAAAAGGTGGCATTTGGATTTTTTAAAGATTTTTTTTTTTCAAACTTACGGCATAGAGTTGTGCACACTGCTCTCTAAAAGTCCCTCTGCGAATGGGGTTCTAGTCCCTTCTTTATTCCTTGATGAGACTTTCCAGGCTTTTCATCTTTATTATATTCTTTTCAAAGAAGCAGCGCGATCTGAGAATTTCGTTTTTCTCTCTCTTAATTAATCTTCTGCCACAGGCTGATTTTGAAAACGTTCCTTCTCATCGGAATTTCGAGAGGGTCCTTGAGCGAGTCGCTGCAACCCGCTCCGTGTCCGCCCCCCCTCCCCCCGCCCCGGGATACGAGTCCGCGTCTGAAGTGGCTGAAAAGGCAAACTGTGACCCTGGTCCTAACGAGAGCCACGGGACTCTGGCCGGTCGGCCCGGGGGACGTGCCCGCAGCGCGCCGCGGCCCCGGCCGCGCACAAAGACGCGCCCCGGTGGGAGGGGGCCCAGCCCATCGCCAGGCCGCCGCCCGGAGCGCGCGCTGGAGCCTGGGGCCCGGCGTCGGCACCGCACGGCTCGGCCGCTCCCCTCCTTCTCTTCTGCTCTTTTTATTAGAAAGGAGAAAAAAAAAAAAAAAAAAAAAAAAAGAAAAAAAAGGAGAGAAAAAAAAAAAGAGAGTGAGAGACCAAGCGCAAGAAGTCCCGTCCCTCCGCCCTCCCTCCGTCTTCCATTGGCCCGGCCTCCGTGTGCGTCACGCCCGAACGCGCCAATGGCGAGGCGCGATACTGCGAGGTGGGCCGGGCCCGAGCGCGGAGTGGGCGGCGGGTCGGTGCAGCAGCCCCGCCGCGGCTCGGCCACCATCGCCGAGGCGCCGCTGCTCCCACAGACGCTCGCGAGCCGCCCCCCGCGCTCCCAGCCTCCTCTTCCTCCCGCACGCCCGAGACGCTCGCCCGACTCGGGTCTCGCCCCCGCCTCCGCCTCCCCCGTGCTCTCCCCTCGCTCGCCTCCAACATTGTCTCTGCCTCGTTTTCTCTCCTAGTTGAGGAAAAAAAAAAATCACCATCATCCTCAGGGAGCCCCTCGCCCTCAGAAAAACAAAACCAGACATGATCCTGGGCTCCCGCTCCTGAAGGACTGGCCGAGCGAGGAGCAGGGAGCTAGTGGAGACCGCCCCCGAGGTCACGGGAGGGCAGCCCCTGCAGCCCCCGGCCCTGTCCCCGCGGCCGGCCCCCTCGTCGGCCCGAGCCCGGCGGCCCCCAGCCCCGCGGGCCTCCCGCCCTGTCCCCCACCTTCCCGGGAGCCGGCCGAACACACCTCCATTGATGGTGTAGCGCATCCGGGGAAGGTAAGTGTCCGAGTTGCCGGCGCGTGGCGGCCGCCTCCTCTCCTGGCCCCACGTCCTGGGCACGGCCGTGGGGTGGCAGGGGGTCGGCGTGGACACCCCGGTCCGCCGGGAGCCGGGAAGGGCAGGCCGGCGTGCGAGCCGCGCGCGGCCCGGGGGGACGGGAATAAAGGGCCGGGGACTTCTTCGGCCCTGACCGGGCCAGGTCACTGTCCCACTCGCCTGCTGACCCGTCTTCTCTCTCTGCTGCTTATTCATGCTCTTGTTTGACTTGTCTGAGGTTAAACTGTTTCATGTGACTGAATTATTGGCTGAACTGGGGGTGGGGGGGGTGGGGGGTAGGGGGGGCAGGAAAGGAAGTCAAAGACCCAAAGTGTGCATTTCTTGAATGTTTGTGGATTTGGGGGTCTTGGGGGGAGGACTTTTCTTAAAGTATCATTTTCCCATTAGGGAGAGATTCCTTCTTTGTGTTCTAAATCCAGTTCTCTGTTCTGTGCGATGCCTGAATTGTGAAACCCCAAATCACTTGCAGCAGAAGAGGATTCTTACTACCATGTTTGAGTTTTGCTCTGTGAAAGAGAGTGGCTTCTATTTTTATTTTTATTTTTTTAAGGGTTTGGAAAGAAGAGAGGTAGTTTTACATAGATTGTGTGTGTGTGTGTGTGTGTGTGTGTGAGTGTGAGTGTGTGAGCGCGCGGGGAGGGGGAAAGTATTGCAGGTTTCCTTTGAAACTGGTTGCTTTGAGAAGTTGTTGAAAGGAAAACAAAATGATTCATTGTTGAATTGTCATTTTCCTTTGCCTCTTTTCCAAGGTTTGCTTACAGTTTTTTTCTGGATTACAGACTTCAAACATTGATTTAAGCAAAATGTGTCCTTGAGAAACTGGGTGCTTTAAATGTTTCAGTGTGTGTTGCTATTTTAAGGGACATTTAGAAAGTAGTTTTGTATGAATCCTGAAATAGCTTTCCCCAAAGCAAATTTTTCAAACACAGCAAAGATAACTAGTAAAAGGGAAAGTTGGCGAATTACAAAACAAATGTTTTCATGCAACACAAATCAATGCATCCTATGTTTAGATAAGAAGCAGTTTTGGAAATTGCTTTCCATTTAAAGAGAGACCCTTTTTGTCTGGTGTACACTGGTTTCTTTAGTCTCAGTCTGTTGGGGGAGGGGAGAGAGGCTGGATCTATACAATAATAAAATCGTCTTTGGGTAGCGATTTCCTTCCATGGATTTGCTTGCTGAGTTAATTCCCCCGTAAATCATAAACCAGTTTTGATTTTGACGGCCTGCATGGAAAGCTGGCTTCCAGCTCTCCCTGTTGTTGTTGAGGTCGAAGGGAAAAGAGGCAGAGGCAGACACACACACACACACTCACACACACACACTCACACACACACACACAATACCAGGCTGAGGGCTCATTGTTCTTCCATACACACATTCATTCTCTCTCTCCCATATTTGGGACTAGGTTTGCACAGACAAACACAGCTCTTTTTGGGAGAGAGAAGAGAAGATGGGGGAAGGGTGGGCGCTTTTCTTTTTCAGCTTGCTTTCACCCATCTCGTGTCTGGCCTTTTTTTTGCAACCGTGTAAGAGGCAGAAGAGTATGTTAGAAACTAAAGGACACGCAAAAACATGTTCAGAGACTCCTCTTCTCCACCTGCCTTCTTTCCTTTGCAGCCCTAGTTTCTGCTGCTCTTTCTTTTTTTGTGTATGTAGAGAGAAAATCCCTCTTTCTGCGTCGTGGCCTCATAGTCTGCTTTCCTATTCCTCGTTGCCCCTGACTTTGGTGAGGACAGTGATTTGTTCACTTGACTCTTATTATAGTGAATATGACCAGGGTCTTTTCTAGGTCGCAGTGGGTGGATTGTTTCAGTTAAGATGACAAAAATTGTATTTGAGGTTAATATTTAGCAAAGAGTGTCTGCGTGTTTTGACATGTTAGTGGTCTCATGGTTGATAATCAGGTATGCTGGCTATTGAGCTGTCATGTTTTGCTTTGTTTTGTAAATAGGGGTTATAAAAAAAGATCCGGTTTTTTCTTTGGGGAAGGGGGGAGTGGTTGTAGAGGCTTCCTTGAATACTGGACAAGGAATAGGATGACAGAGTCCACCTGGGTTAAACCCAGCTCTGGGCCGAGGATGGAGGTTGGTGTGAATACTGTGGGTTGCAGAAGAGCACCTTCTACTGGTTAATTGCTTCGAAGGATCCTGACGAAGAGGATGGGGGAGGGGAGTAACGGCTGAGGCCTAATGATTTTCTTTTGAACGCAGTTGTAGTGTCTTCGTGCAAATGCCGCTTCCCCGAGCTGCTGATACAGATGCCCTTTGACGGGCACGGGTGCATTGAGGCTTTATGTGTTATTGGCTGTGTTTTGACATTAATTTGTTCTATTATCAGAAGTATTTACGCATAGTGACTTCCAAGGACTCTTCAGAATTGAGACTCTGATGAGCAATATAGTTTGTCTTGGAATATTAAACCAAATTTAAAGGGGTTTATTTGTGTTCTTGGTGTTGGAAACTGTACACACACTAGCAGTCTTTAAAAAGTTTTCAGTATCTGGGCGCCTGGGTGGCTCAGTCAGTTGGGCATCCCGACTTCAGCTCAGGTCATGATCTCCAGCGGGTGCAAGCCCCGCATCGGGCTCTGTGCAGACAGCTCGGAGCCTGGAGCCTGCTTCCGATTCTGTGTCGCCTTCTCTCTCTGTCCCTACCCCACTCGTGCTCTGTCTCCGTGTGTGTGTCTCTCTCTCAAAGATAAATAAAACAAACAAAAAAAAAAGTTTTCACTATCATTAGTAAAAAATCAAAAAAGATTTCTATAGAAAAAAAAATTCTAGCACTGGACCCAGGGGTTTTCTTCTGGGATGTAATGCGATTGTGGGGTGAGGTGGGGGGGAGAGGAACTCACTAAAAGCAGCAATTTTGCAGCCGTAGTAGTGTTGCGTTGCAGTAGTGTTGTCTTCAGTTGTCATATAAACAAATAAAATTAAGGCTGATAGGACGGGTTGACGCAGAAGGCCGAATTCCTGCTCAGAGACTTCTAATCCAAGGTGTAGTTTCAGAGATAATCTGTTTGATAAATGCCTGGAAGGATCTTTATTATCACACATCCTGCCCCACCTCAGTTGTTAATGTAGTGAACTGCTGGAGAGAGAGGTGTGCAGAGGCAAGGGGGGCAGCACAGAATAAACATCTTCTGTTCCAGACTGACTGCTCTGAGGAATGTGATTTCTGATCCACTTTGTTTTCAAAACTTGGAGTGTAACCCCTAAAGTTGTGTATCTTTTACAGCGAAATGTGAACAGTTCAAATGTATTATTTATTCAGTAGGAAAAGAGTCAGGTAATTTCAACCCATTATATTCTCTGCCAGTGTTTTGTTGCAAGGTGATTAGAGTAACTGAGAGCCAATTCATAACAAAAAGGTAGTCCAAATCAAGAAATAAATAGGCCAGTCACTTTTTCAATTTTGACTTAGTGGTCAGTCCAAACATGTTTAAAAAGTGGCACAGTAATTGCTGTCAGGTCCTGCAACAATTTTATGTACTGTTGAACAGAAACATGTCAAGTGCCTTAAACACACACATACAAACATATGACCTCTGCCCTGCTAAAAACCAGTGTGTGTTGAATATTACTATGGATTTAGTAAGCACTCATATGTTTACTATTTAAAATTTTTTTTTAACATTCATTTATTTTTGAGAGAGACAGAGCACGAGCTGGGGAGGGGCAGAGAGAGAGAGGGAGACATAGGGAGACATAGAATCCAAAGCAGGCTCCAGGCTCTGAGCTGTCAGCACAGAGTCTGTTGTGGGGCTTGAACTCAAGAACCCTGAGATCATGACCTGAGCCAAAGTCGTTCGCTTAACCGACTGAGCCACCCAGGAGCCCCCACTCATTACTTTTAAAATTAGATTTGTATCTTTAACATCTTACTCAAATCCCAGTAATCAAAAAAACATTTAAGTAGTAAAATAAGATGTATATACTGAATTCTTCTGGGAATGCTGTGCTTTCCTACTAACTGCTTTTGGCAGCTTCTTTTGCAGTTGATTTAGAGGTTAAGATAGCAGAAAATTCAGATGTTTAGAGTCATTAGTGTAACATAGCTGTGAACTTCATTACACACACATACACACCCTGAAACATTACACTATTGTTTTACATAATCATTTTCTGATAACACCGTGCTCTAGCTGATCATAGGGTTTTTCAACAACTAGGAATTCCTCTTGAATCATATTTAAGTGATTGTTAATAGTAGTATCTTGGTATTTATTCCAAATATGTACCTTTGCTTGTCCTGTTTAAGTGTGGTTTTGGTGCACCTGTTGGCTTGTGCTTGGTTTCTTGTCCGGACAGTACTAGTGTTTTTTAAAATCGTGAGGAAAAATCAGCATTTATGTGTTAGGAAATGGTTAAGATTGCTTAAGCCATTTTAATGAACATTTGACCACAGATAACTCAGGCATGCTCAATACTAAATATATTTACTAGGATGAGGTTTTGGTTGGAATTGTGATTTACATAATTAACTTGTAATATATAACTAACATTACTTATAGTAAGTAATGTAAGATATGCCATGTGTCTGTATATTAGATAACTAGGTCAGATAGGACTGCTAATAAAAAGAGGTTTTTTGGTAAAGCGACCCTCTTGTGTTAGTGTAAAATTGTTTTCATTTGGTAAAATTTGCCAGTGTGTCAGCAACTATAAGCAGTATAATAAATTGTGAAATATTTCCTTAAATGGCTATGTTACAAAATGATAAGACCTCTAATTCATAGACCACTTGGTATTTGAAGAATCCTCACAGTCTATTTGTCTTGGGTTTTTGCATCAGAAGTTGAAGTTACTGGCCATGTTCTAATTAAAACTAGTAATACATGTGATTTGTAAGGGTTTTGGTTAGGCTTATTTGGTTGTAAGGAACAGAGGATCTTCCAGGTCATTTCACGTATGGGAGAAAAGAGGAACAGAAGTGCACACCTAGAGAGTCAGGCTTCACAGGACAAGAACCCCAGGTTCTGAGGGACCCTATGGGTGCCGGAATACTGTTAGGGATAGGGATCCTGCCGAGCTGTAGTGACCAGGTTAGCTTGTTGCCTCTTCAGCAGCAAGGGTTTGTTGAGCCATACCCTAGGTTGTGCAGGCTGCGAGTAGTATAAGGACACCACTCTAAAGGGGACAGTATTTACCTTGTGGGCCTGTACTAACCTGAAAGAGAGCTTTGAGCAAGCCTGGCTGTGCAGCGTCTCTAGACAGAGTCTTGGAACAGCGGGGGAGAGCCCTTCATACAAAAACCTATTCTAGCACACATGGACACACGTATACTCAGCCAGGTGCCGTGAGCGTGCATGTATACATTCATTCACACCTATGCATGTTTGCCAGGCTCCCAGAGGTCTGATTCCTGACCCTGTTACTTCTGGGGGTGGGGAGCAGGGTAGGTAGACTGGTGGTGGCCCTTGATGTATGTGGAGTGAACACAGTTCAGGGGTAGTGTGAGCAGGTGAGAATGTGGGCCTGTGTCTGCATGTATGAATTCAGAGCAGCTGCTTGGGAAGGCTCTTGAAACCCTTTTCCTCCCTAGGTAGAATCTGGTTGCATTACGACAGTTTTACTTGATTCTGAATGAGATGCAAAGGCTCTCGCCACTGATTTATTTTTATTTTTATTTTTTTTAAATTTTTTATTTTTTAACGTTTATTTATTTTTGAGAGAGAGAGACACACACAGAGCATGAGCAGGGGAGAGGCAGAGAGAGAGGGAGACACAGAATCAGAAGCAGGCTCCAGGCTCTGAGCTGTCAGCACAGAGCCCGACTCGGGGCTCGAACCCACGAACCGTGAGATCATGACCTGAGCCAAAGCCAGACGCTTAACCGACTGAGCCACCCAGGTGCCCCTTGCCACTGATTTAAAAGATGTTTGGTATATGAAAACATTATTCAGGTGAATTTAAACTGGGTGCTCCTTTTTAAACCCAGTGCCGGTGTTCCCCTGCTCATCAGCCCTCTTTCCCTCCCTTCTTTAGGTTTCGATGATCCTGCTCTCTCTGGTTGGGCCACCATATAACGTTGTTCAGGTTGGATAGTAATATACTAACAACTTTTTTAACTGAAGGAATGTATTCTTCTGCACAAGACGCTAAACAGCCAGGGCTGGCCCACCTAACCCTCTACTGTTCACTCACCTGTTTTATCTCTGGTTTCTTTGTGTCTTTATGCCTCTGCTTCTGCTTCCACTACTAAGGACTCCTTATATATTTAATTAATGTTTCCCAAGAGAGAAGATCTGATAGGACTGTTGGTTAAGGGTTGGAGTCAGACCACTTCTTAAGCTACCTACCAGCCTCCCAGATGGCAGGGTGCCCACCTGTTCAAGCCATCTCTCATTGAGGTACACAGTAGGAGCCGAGGGAATGGGAGGTATTCTGAGCCATGGCCTATGGAAGGGAATTTTTTTCTACTGTTATATCCTATCATACTTTTCCCATCTTTATTTTCCCTGACATCTGGTATGGCTGTTGTTGCTTTTGATAGCTTATCCAACAGTTTATGTTGCTTTAAGAAACTACATAGTCATAAATGGTAGTCATTTAAAATCTCTTTTTTAGATGGGATCATTTTCTTACATATGTCCTGTTATATTTTTTCTGTGAATCTACCCACCTACCTGGTCTGTCTTCCTGCCTACCCAAGTCCTTGTTTCCCAAACTATATTCATGGCATACTAATACGCTGCAAGTATTTCAAGTGTTTGGAGGTCAAGTAAATTTATAATGCACATGAACACCTTTTTTTTTAATGTTTTTATTTATTTTTGAGAGAGACAGAGCGTGAATGGGGGAGGCGCACGGAGAGAGGGAGACACAGAATCTGAAGCAGGTGCCAGGCTCTGAGCTGCCAGCACAGAGCCCGATGAGGGGCTTGAACTCACAGACTGAGATCATGACCTGAGCCGAAGTCGGACACTTAACCGACTGAGCCACCCAGGCGCCCCACACAGTAACACCGTAAAGGCTCAGAAATATCCTATAGTTTACAGAGGTTTTTTTTTTTTTAACTTGTTTATATTTTTCCTTCCCCAAAGAATACATATGGCCTTCTTTTTTTCCTATTTTTTATGTGTCATTTTTGCACACTAATGAGTTAGTCAGCAAACATTTTTTTTAACATTTATTTATTTTTGAGAGAGAGACACACACACAGAGCGTGAGCGGGAGAGGGTCAGGGAGAGAGGGAGACACAGAATCTGAAACAGGCTCCAGGCTCTGAGCTGTCAGCACAGGGCCCGATGTGGGCTTGAACTCATGAACTATGAGATCATGACCTGAGCTGAAGTCAGCCGCCCAACCGCCCAGGCGCCCCACGTATGGCCTTCTTATGGGAACTAATATTCTAAAGAACAATATGAGAAGCATGTGTAAAATTAATCCTTTCTTAATCAAGTGGCTTGTACTTTTCTCATTAATAATGAAGAAGTTCTGAGTGTTACTGTTATAGCACTTTGCTGCCCTGTTCTGTTTTTCTTCAAGGAAGCTTTGTACTCTAGTACTTTCAAGGGCACAAAGTGACTACTTTCTCCACCTTATACATATGCCATTCTGGAGTTCTTTGTTTTGTTTTGTTTTGTTTTTAGGTAATCTCTCCACCCAGCATGGGGCTTGAACTCATGACCCCTTGATCAAAAGTCACATGCTCTACCGACAGAGCCAGCCGGGTGCCCATTCTGGAGTTAAGATTGTTGTATCTGTAATCTCGTATTCCATCTTTAAATCAGATCAGTCAAATTAATATCTTATTTCTTACTCCACTCCACTACTTCTGCTCTTATTCAGGGTTTAATCACTTTATTTTTGGACACCTGTAGTATGTAAGCACTGGCAAGAATCTTTCAGCAAATATTAAAAAAAATCCCAAGTACTTGACTGTATAGTTTATTGAGGTAAGCCTTGTAGGCATGTAAGGATGACTAGAATAGCCTTCTAGAAATTACTCTCTGTACTGGCTATCTATATAAACATAACTGTTAGAAGATAAACATAAGTGTTTTAGAGACACAAAATGGCATGGGATTGTATTAATTATGTGTTGCTGCATAAAAAATTACCTCAAGACTTGGTGACAACATGGTAAATATTATCTTACAGTTTTTATGGTCTTTTGTTTGGGAGGGCTTAGCTGGGTGGTTCTGGCTTCAGGTCTCTCTTGAGGTTGCAGTCAAGATGTCAGCCGGGGCTGTGGTCATCTGAAGGCTTGACTGGGGCTGGGGGCTCTGCTTCCTGATGGCCCACTCGGGTGGTTGTGGGCAGAAAGAAGGCCTCTTCAGGAAGGCTCATTTTGTTGCCACACGGACCTCTTTGTGTGGTTACTTGAGTGACCTAATGACATTGCCTTTGGTTTCCCCCAGAAGGGGCAATGAGAGAGAGGGGGAGAGAGAGAGGGAGAGAAGAAAAAGAAAGAAAGAAAGAAAGAGAAAGAAAGAAAGGAAGGAAGCAAGGAGGAATCCTTAATGCCTTTTCTGATCTAGTTTCGGAAGTCACACACCATCACCTCTGTCCCATTCTATTAGTTAAAATCAAGTCACTAAGTCCAGCCCATGTGTAAAGGGAGGTAGTTTAGCTCCACCTTTTGAAGGGAGGAGTATCAAAGAGTTTGTAGATTTATTTAAAAACCACGACAGGGGTTCAAAGGAGAGAAATATAGAAGATTTAAAAAATGTTTTCCCCTTTGATTAGTTCTCTTCAAGCAATGCTTTAATTTACAGAATAGCTGTTGGTTCTTAGAGGAGAGTAGCATGACCCTAACCTCATGTTATTCACCTTCTATTCTTGTTACGGTATCATTTATTCCTTAACTTTCGTCCTGTTGTTCTTACATCAGATTTAATCTCTGTCAGTTAAAACTGTTCTTAGGACATCTGCCTTAGAATTTTTTTGGTTTGGCCACTCTGATTTCCTACCAATTAAGTACCTTTTTTCAGTTCTATACTTCCTACTCATTTTATCACTTCATTTTTTTTTTTTTTTTGGCGGGGGAGGTCCATTGAGCCATTTTATTTGCATATATGTGTTACATCTGGAGAAAAAGAATCCAAGATTTTTGCTCCTGTGTATTTTTGTCTTGCTTCTGCAAGGCCCGTGTTGCCAGCTGAGGTTGTTAGTTCATTGCAACCAAACTCGTGGGACAGGAGCAGGTTATTTTTTTTTGCCATTTTTTTCTAGATCTTTGAGTTGCACGTCAGATCTGGGGCTGATCATTCCACACGTGTTTAACCTGCCTGTGAGGAAAATGGCAAGTGGGAAAATTTAAAGTATTATTATTAATTGGGTTTTTGGCCAAAATACCCATGTAGAGCTGTCCGGTATCCTGGGTTGTAGCATATTGCTTAAACTTAAGACCAAGGCATGGGATCTCCCTTTGTCCTAAATCCCACTATCTTACTACTGCTACAGAAGACCCAAACATTAGCTTCTAGAGCATGTGTGAGATAAACGAGCAAGAGTAAGATAGTGAATCGTCACATATGTATGTCACGTTTAATTGGCATTTAATCTTCAAATTAATAAACAAGTCCAGTCAGTGTTTTGGATTCTGACCCAATCAGATTAGTACTCCCTTCTCTTAGGGAGGGTCAAGAAGGTAGGGGGTGGGAAGCGAGTGAGTGAGAGAGAGAGAGAGAGGGAGAGAGGAATCTTGTTGGTCCAGCTTCAGCTCAGGAGTGAGCTTGGTTTAATGGCCTGTGAGGAATAACTAAACACGATTGGCCATCTGTCTAGCAGCCCTACATTCCGACTTATTTTTTAGGACATTCTCTGGGAGCTAGGGGGAACTGCAATGTATTTTTTAAATTTAAGGATAAGATTGCTCTTTGAGATGAAATTAAGGAGAAATATTATGTGAAAATAAGATTTGCCATTTGGAAAAGTGGTCTACCATTAATGATAGCTGCTATAGCATTTTGGTAATAAGCTGATTTTAATTTTGGTAACGGGAGTATAATCTTTGAGGAATATAATTATATATGATTATGTTAGTAGAGCAGAGCTGAAGCCTAATCATATTATACTCAGTCTGAAACAAGAACATGATAGCAGAAGGGGGGTAATTAAATTGGAGGCTGGAAGAGAGGTATCCGGAGTGTTGCCCTCAGATTATACCACCTCAGGTACATTGCTGTCTTGTCAACTCCAGGAGGGCATAGGCCACATCTGCTTTGGTCACCTCCACATCATTTGCTTCCAGCATGTGAAGAATGTAGCAGGCATTCACTCATCAAGTGAATGATTAGATGATATTATTGTATAGTTTATCAAGGTTGATGATGCAGGAGATTTTGCTTAATTCCCTGACGGCAAAGAATATTCTGGAAGCTGATATGTTTAATTTTTTAATTAAAAATTTTTTTTATCTCTTTCTCTCTCTCTCTATATATATACATATATATATATGTATATATATACACGTATTTTAAAGTAGGCTCCATACCCAGTGTGGGGCTTGAACTCACGATCTTGGGATCAAGGGTAGCATGCTCTACTGATTGAACCTGCCAGGTGCCCCAGGAAGCTGCTTTTGCTTTTTAGACAAATTCTTTTTGTTTTGTTTATTTATTTATTTTCAGCGGGATGGGGGTGGGTGGGATATCAAGCAGGCTCTGCACAGTCAGCAGAAAGCCTGACACGGGGCTTGAACTCATGAACTGTGAGATCATGACATGAACTGAAATCCAGCATTGAATGCTTAACCAACTGAGCCACCCAGCTGCCCCTTGGACAGTTTTTTTTAATGTTTGTTTATTTTTGAGAGAGAGAGAGAGAGAGAGAGAGAATGCGTGCGAGCTCCTGTGAGCAGGGGAGGGGCAGAGAGAGAGGGAGACAGTATTCAAAGCAGGCTCCATGCTGTCAGCACAGAGCCTGATGTGGGGCTCAAACTCACAAACTGTGAGATCATGACTTGAGCCGAAGTTGGACGCTTAACTGACTGAGCCACTCAGGGGCTCTTCACTCTTCAGTATTTTTTATAAGAATACCATCTGCTGGGGACCTGGCTGGCTCAGTCAGTAGCGCATGTGACTCCTGATCTTGGGGTGGTGAGTTTAAGCCCCACGTTGGGTGTAGAGGTTACATAAAAATAAAATCTTAAAAAAAAAATACTGTCTACTACAGTGAGTTCATTATTCAGTACAGAATTTTCACTGAACTTTTTTTAATATAATGATAGCTTCAGATTTTTACTGCTAGGTAAATTTTCTAACAAGACGAGTTGAATTCTTTCTGATTTGAACATTCTGAATTTTGCAACATAATCCACCTTTTTTTAAAAATGTGATTCATTATTATAGGAATCTTGACTGAAGTTTCCCAAGTTTTTATACACTAAATATAATTAAAAACCTCTTGGAAACATTTAACTCCTACCATTTTTAAATTAGAAAAATGTGCAGACATCTTGTTGCTATTATATTGAGAAATGCTGTTATTAACACTTTATTAATATTCTTTAAGATATTTAGCTTTACAAAACATCTACATTCTTTTTAAATATTTTATTTGTAATGGCCTAGCACTTTTTTCATAGCATAGGGAGAATTTTAAAGTCTTTCCAGAACCCTTCAGCAGTTTCTACACTCTGGAAAAACTTGAATAACTTGGTTGGTAGGTATGCTTGAAAGAGTGTATACTTTTCCTGATAGTGAACAACGGCTTTTCCTCCCACAGTTCAGGGCGACTTTAGATTTGCAAGTCAGAGGACACGGTTTATCTTTCCATCTGTTGATTGTCATATTTTATTTGCCCCAGCATGCGAGTACACTGTATGTAATTGTGTAATCATCATAAATGCATTTACTTTTAAATGCTATTTACAAATTTTGTCACCTTAGACCCAAAGTTAGGAATGTATTATAAAGTTGCTGTCTAAGGACTTCTTGAAACCCTGGGTAAGTTGGCTAGCTCAGTTGGTGGAGCATGCAGTTCTTGATCTCCGGGTTGTGGGTTTGAGCCCCACATTGGGTATAGAGTTTACTTAAAAAAAAAGATCTTAAAAAAAAAGTTGATCATAGTGATTGCCTTTTAAGGACACTGGGGAGGGGGATAGAGAGGGATCTCTTACTGTTCATTGTATATAACTATTACCTAATTAAAATAAATAGGAAAAACCTGTGCTTTTTATTTTTAGACTTTTGCCATTTTCTTATATGTGTTAGTGAAATACCAGTTTAATTTATGCATGAAATGAGGCATACACAATGACCTCGACACATAGGTGCCCTTGATGAATTTTCTCACGAATAGGAATAAGACATGTACACTGTTGAGTACTTGGTAGAGGAAAGTGCCTTAAGAGATGATGGTACTATGGTTTAAGAAGGAGAATTAGCTCTGGCTGGGGGCATTAGGGAAGATTTGGTGTAGAAGGAGGTGCTTAACCTGTGTTTTGAAGGATTGGCAGGCTTTGGACATGTGATAAGTAGCTAAGAGGATTTCAGGCAGGTAATTGCATGGAGTAAAGGCACCGAGGCTGGAAAGATGGGAAGCGGGGACTTCTTTTGCTGCTTCTATGATGAGGATTATTAAATTGTGTTTCGATTTCCTTTTTTAAAAAAAATTCTTTTAAAATGTTCTGTAGCAGATGCAGGCATACGTAGTTCTTTGAACTAGGTAATTTATATTTGAAGCTGTTATTGGTAGCTGTTCAGACCAAGATGTAAGAGGATTTTTGGAGAGGAGTCCTTTGGGCTGATTTCTCAGAGGAGAAGACCGGGAGACTGGTTTGGCTGGAACCATGAAGCACTGGAAAGACAAGTTAGGGTCATAGCATGGAGAGATTTAACCAGGGGAAGACTTCATTTGAGAGCCTGATTCATTCAAATTAAATATAAATTGTAATTGTATAATTAATTTACACTCATTGTAATCACACTGATACAGTTCAAAAAGAGTAATGCATACTCCTCCAATATTCTTGTAGACAGTTTCTATGCATACATAAGCCCGTTGCACACCATACATACTGTTGTAAACTTTGCTTCTTTATTTAGTATTTCTTTTTTTTAAAATTTTTTTTAACGTTTATCCATTTTTTGAGAGAGAGCGACAGAGTGCAAGCTCGGGTGGGGCAGAGAGAGAAGGAGACACAAAATCCGAATGTCAGCACAGAGCCCGATGCGGGACTTGAACTCGTGAAGCGTGATATCATGACCTGAGCCGAAGTCGGACGCTTAACCAACTGAGCCACCCAGGCGCCCCTTTATTTAATATTTCAAGCACATACTTGTCAAGTCAATACCTGTAATTATACCTCAGGTCATTTAAGTTTTTTTTTTTTAAATTTTTAAAATTTTATTTATTATTTTTAAAAAATTTCCCCTAATGTTTTATTTATTTTTGAGAGAGAGAGAGACAGTGTGAGCAGGGGAGAGTCAGAGAGAGAGACACACAGAAGCCAAAGCAGGCTCCAGGCTCTGAGCTGGCTGTCAGCATGGACACTTACATTGGTTCTGATTGTTTTTAATACTTGTTCCTGTACAGTTGTATAGGTATATCTGTAGTGTAAATTCTTAGAAGCGGAATTGCTGAATACATAGGTATGTACATTGTTAATTTTGAGAGCTGTTGACAGATGCACTCCCAGATATGGCAGTGTGCACAAAGAGTATTTTAGGGTTTGGTTTCCTTATTTTCTCAGCAACCCTGGATATTATGAATAAGTTCTTAATCTGTGCTAATCTGATAAGTGAAAGGTGTACAGCATCTTATTTAAATTTGCATTTCTTTGATCATAAGTGAAGTTGGTGATCTTTTTATATATCAAATTTTAAAGTATACAGTTTTTAGGGGCACCTGGGTGGCTCAGTCGGTTGAGTGTCCGGCTTCAGCTCAGGTCATGATCTCGCGGTTCGTGGGTTCGAGGTCCGCGTCGGGCTCTGTGCTGACAGCTAGCTCAGAGCCTAGAGCCTGTCTTCGGATTCTGTGTTTCCCTCTCTCTCTGACCCTTCCCTTCTCTCTCTCTCTCTCTCTCTCTCTCTCAAAAATAAATAAAACATTAAAAATTTTTTTAAAGTATACATTTTAAAAAAAGTTTATATTTATTTATTTAAGTATTCTCTTCACCCAACATTGGGCTAAAACTCACGACCCCAAGATCAAAAGCCTCATGCTTTTCCGACTTGAGCCAGCCAGGTCCCCTAAAATACACATTTTTGGTCTCTCAGTAATAGAGCCAGGTGGTTTATGTTATATAGAGTACTTTTTTCTGAGTAACATTTACTTGTTTTACAAATAACAGCTTTATTGATACATAACTCGCATACCATAAAGTTTACCCTTTTAAAGTATATATTTAGTGGGTTTGAGTCATTTATTTTAAAATTGAGTGCCAACCATTCCTTTATTATTTGTAGTAAGTAACTATCAAGCTGAACTTGAGGTCTTCTCTTTCTTTCCAAGTTCATGAGCATATTAGGCCCAAAATATGAAATGGGAAATGCAACTTTTCCTGTTATTTTTCCAATCTGAGGCCTCTCTTTCGGGGAGTGCAGCGGTGCTAGTTGGGTTCTGAAATGGAATTACACATGACAACTGCTTTGGAATCTCAGTGCTTTGGTACTGGATGGGGAGTGATTTCTTTTAAATAACTTGTAGCTGAAACTGATTTCCAACTGCTAGAGGTGGCTTTTTCTGGAAGTTTTTAAAAATGTGAAATCTGATATGAAAAAAGCTGCTAAGGTAAAAAGATCTTTTAAAATACGCTAATTGTTTAAAATTAATTAAGTCAGTTAACTCCTTTGTAGTTACTCTGATCATTTTTTATTTCAGATGTTTTAATATCTATTAACATGTATATGTGTGTGTGTGTGTGTTTGATACAGTAATTACATTGCTTCACTTTAAGAACAGCCATGAACTGCTGTCTGTGTTCCTGGTTATAATTAACACAAATATTTTAGTGTGGAGAAAAGCATATTGGTAATTTGTTAGACTGATTTTTTTGAGTAAACCTTTTCTGTCTTCTAGGATTGGCCCTCATCTAATAGGGTCCCAGGCAGCTCCTGTCCAAGGATGCCTATAGAATAGTAGCCCTTGTTGTTGGCCAAGTCTGGGACCTTCATCTGTATGGTCCTTCCACTTGGGAAAAGGTGTTGACACAGGCTCATGGTAGATGGTTTTCTATTGATTTTGACAAAATTGAATGGATCGTTACTTTCTTTTGACTTTATAAAGTAATACTATAAACATTTAGTTTCCTGTTCTTTTTACTAAAAATATCCTTAAAATTGTGATTCTCTGCATTTTAACCCCCTCATTTTTTATTGTTTCTCCATCTTTTTATGCTTCTTCTATTTGGAAAGTTATTTTTGATTAGTTTGGTTTTAGTCTTTTAAAGTAAAATGTCTCCTCTTTTTCCCCCTTGACATCTCTTTTCTTGTTACTAATTTTTTCATGTTTTAGGTTTTTTTCCTACCGTAAAGTCCCTTGGCCTTTGGGTTGCAGCTTTGATTAAAGTGGATTTTTTCTTGGGCTTTTAATTAGATTTTCTTTTTCTTTAGCTCTTCATATGGAGATTGAGGCTGATGCTGACTGACATTGGGTCAGTGGCATGATTACCTAGGATGAGACTAATGTGAACATTGAGTGGCTTGAACATAGCATTCAGCTTAGCTTGTGGGCATTTCCATTTCTGCTGGAGGGCTATTTCCTGGCTTAGCAGCACTGTCTTAAAATAAAAATAAATAAATAAAATTCTTGGGTAATATGTCCCGTGAAATCAAGGTGAAACACGAGAACTGGGTGACCTGTGGAAAACAATGGTAAGTCCAGAAACACTGTTTTGCTCAGAGATAGGATGTTGAGTTTGATTTGATAGAAGAGAGTAACTGTGTCTTTTAAACACATTATGTATGTACTGTGTCATTCATGATTTTTCTTGCTTCACCAAAAAGTCCTGAACGGTGATAGCCTATGAGCATTATAAATAAGCTTGAAGTATGTCTTCTTAACTAGAAGCGTGAGAGGACCTGGGCCCTGGCTCTACCTGTGCTGCGGACTCGGTATGTGATGAACTGCCCTGCCTCCCTAGTTCTCGGACGGCGACAGTAGTACATACACTGAGATGGAGAAATAGATATGGAAATGCTTTGAGAATGTAAATGTACTCTATAAATCTAAAATACTTTAGTTTCCTTTATCTTTCCCAGGAACTCAGGGCTCTTGCAGCCCACAATCTTTCCTTAATCTAGCAATATTTGTGTTCTGTAATGTTGCCAAGAGAAGCTGCTGTCATCTTGATGGTTTTCTTGTACCAGCACTACATGCAGATATATTTGTTCCAAATATTTTTATGCAGGTACTAACTGTCCAGTAAGGGTTCAGCTGTAGTAGAGAATTACCGTTTTTAGGTGTTTTGTCCTAAAATAAATACTTTTGTTTTTATTTTATAACAAGAGACATCAAAAAGACATTTTATGAGTGTGATAATATATTGCCTTTTCTTTTTTTTTTTAACAAACTCAGCAATTTTTTAAATACCAGAAATCTGTAAATATGGTTTTCTGTGGTGAGTACAATGCAGATGACATCCTATTAATAGGTTGTTTGAGTTTGGAATGGGAGCAGCTATCAGTTTTTCCTGCTACCTTAATCACAGGCCCAGGGACTTTTAATACAAAGATTCGGAAAGAGCTAGAGTTAGCTTATAGCCCCTGAAATGTCTTAAACCATTTTCTCTCTCAAGTTGCTTATTCTAGTCTAATTGTTCAGGAAAGAAACTCTGAAGCTTTCTTGCTTGTGAGTCAGAGGTTGATTTGTAATTAAGACAGTTAATATTGGTTGTAATATTGGGCTTTATTTGGGGGTGGGTGGGAGAGACTGTCCTGAATCAGGGGAGAGTTGTCTGGTTAAGTCTCTTCTCTAGGTGCTCATATAATTTGTTTTCTCATTTGGATTGTATATTTGGTGTAATTTCTCCTTTTAAGGAAGTGGCCATATTTTTGTCACTCTCTGAGAAGAATACGAGTGCTGTCAAATTTCTTGCATCCCCAAAGTCCATTTTGTGTGCCCGTGTTCACGCAGTTTCTAGGATGCCATTTGCAAGCCTTGCTGACGTGGGTTGGCTTTGAAATTCAAGGCATCTTTTGTGAATATCAAAAGGACTGTAGGGGATGGGTAATGTTAAGGTTGCAAAATGCTTGCAGAGTACCACATGCTGTTGATATGCTTACTATAGTGATTTGTGATCCTCGGAAATTTAGGCCTTTGATACAGCTGTCATCAAGGTGGGCCTCAGCACTGTCTGTGCTTTGCTTCAAAATGATTCACTTTAAGCTCCCAGTATAAAAATAGACCCCTGCTTCCCTGATGTACCTCCCTCCCCCAATAGCTTCTTTAAACCTTCTTAAAATTGAGAGAAAATACGTGTAAGACACCACTAAAAAGAATCTCACCTCCGGGTTATGTGTTAGAGATTTGAATGTTGCTAAAGCACCAAGGAGGGAGGAGTTTGATCTGTTTTGAGCTCATCTGGGACACTTGTTTAGAAAACTCAAATGACACGAGTTGGCACAGCTGCATTTCTGAGGTTTGGTTTTTAACTTTAGTTGCAGTGACAGTCATCTCTTCCCTTCTTCTTTTAAATTTATTTTTGAGAGAGAGAGAGAGAGAGAGAGAGAGACAGAGCGAGCAGGAAAGGGTCAGGGAGAGAGGGAGACACAGAATCCGAAGACAGGCTCCAGGCTCTGAGCTGTCAGCACAGAGCCCGACGTGGGGTTCGAACCCACAAACTGTGAGATCATGACCTGAGCTGAAGTCGGAAGCTCAATCGACTGAACCACCCAGGTGCCCCAGTCATCTCTTCTTTTAGGAGGTGATTGTCTAGGAGTAACTGTGCACCCATGGTACCGTGTCACAATCACTTTAGGGCCCTTTTACAGAGATGATTTGTGGAGGTTTCTAGCCTCCTGCTCATGGTATTACTTAAAAAGGAACTGTGGCTATTTGATGTAATTTTGGCCACAAGATCTCTTGCTTGTATTACATTGAATTAGAAGTCAGTATTTGAAGTTCTCTTTCCTTCGATATTTTAAGAATAATGGGTGACTATGAAGTTAGCCAAGTGCACAGTTAGAAGTATATTTCAGAGATGAGGTGAACCAGCCACGTTTGTGACTCCCTGGCTTCTGCTGTTAATTATGGAGCTGACGTTTGTTTTTATTTTGTTATTTTAAACATTTTTAAATGTTTATTTATTTTTGAGAGCGAGAGAAAGTGTGAGCAGGTGGGGCGGGGGTCAGAGAAAGAGGGGACAGATCATCCAAAGTGGGCTCCACACTGACAGCAGGAAGCCTGATGCGGGGGTCAGACTCATGAACCATGAGATGATGGCCTGAGCTTAAGTCAGATGCTCAACCAAATGAGCCCCCCGGGTGCCCCAATCTGACGTTTGTTTTTAGATGCATTGAAAAAGTTAGACACTTGGTACTCTTTCAATTATATAAACTTAATGGGTTATTAAAATATTACTTGGACTTCATTAAGTGAAGAAAGCTTTCTTCTAATTTATCTTTTTTCTGTGAAACTTAACCTGTTCTGTTGATGATAAATTCTGAAAGAGGATTGTTCTAAGTTTATAGTGATGATGCACTTTGTCCTTACATGATTCTGACAGAGCTTTTTTCCTTCATATTTTCTGCTTTGCTTGAGTTTTAGAGAATTATAGATTTGAAACTAATGTCTTTTTCTTCTCAAATACAATATGTTTCCTTTTCTTCTCCTATAGTTTTTATGGGTGTCCAGGAGTGATGTGTTTAATTTGAAAAAAAAAAAAAAAAAGGATCTTGGAAGAATCACACTTTCCATGTACCTATACTAATCATGAAAAGGAAAACTCAGTCGTTTTTCTAGAATGATAGACACGGTGATTAATAAGAGAGACATAATGATTTTTATAAAAATGATCTGTAAATTCAGGCTTAGCTTCTGTGCGAAGGCTGCTCTCCTCCAAGTCTCCTTTTCTCTGGGTGGTTGGCAGTTAGGAAGGGAGACTGGAGGCACTGGGCCATTCATTCGGCAGTACTGTTTCTAGTGTCTCTTACAGGGCACAGTATTAGGCACTGGGAGCACAAAGATGAGTAAGGTCCCTGTGCTGACAGAGTTCATGAGGAAATGGATGTGAATAAAATACGATCTGAGAAGAACTTTAATAGAAGTAGAAACTTCATGCTCCTCCATAGCCCAGAGTGAGGTGTGCATGCTCCCTGGACATTTACATGGTACTTATGGGACATTTTACCTGTTTGTCAACACATAGGCTCTTCAGCCCCTCTTTGGCATCTACATTTATTGCGGATGTGTGGCCTGATGTAACTAGGGTGAGGTTTTCTTGTCACTAAAGTTTTCTAGGGGAGTAGAGGGTAAATCTCTTCTGGGAAAAGGTTGGGCACCCTGACTGTGTCTTGCACTGAACCCGAAATTCCTTTCTATATGTTTTGCTTACTTTTAAGAACATGCCCTCAGAGCTTATTTAAAATAATTTTGTTCATTTTTCCCAAACTCCTGTTTTGGAAAAAGAACTCTTATTTTTTTTCTTTTTTTAATGTTTATTTTTTGAGAGAGAGAGCACAAGCAGGGGAGGGACAGAGAGAGAGGTGGGGGGGGGGGGAGACAGGATCTGAAGCAGGCTCTGCGCTGAGAGGAGAGAGCTGATACTGGGCTTGAACTCTCAAACTGGGGAGATCATGACCTGAGCTGAAGCTGGACACTTAACTGATTGAACCACCCAGGCACCCCGAAAAAGAACTCTTTTCAAATAAAGAATAAGGAGTCCTGTACCAGAAGGACTTAGTATTGCCCTTGACCTTCTCTTCTGCCTAGGAAACCTGCAGTTTTTTTTTTTTTTTTTTTTTGTGGATGCACGCTACAAGTAAATTAGATGCTGATCTGATTTGCATGTTTTCTTTGTTGTGTGGCTGGGGGCACAATATTTGATTTTTGAATTCATTCTCTCTGGCCAACCCTTCTTCCTGCCTAAGTAAGAAGTAGTGCCTGCCCCCACCACCCTTTTTTTCTTTCCTGGAAAATGGCCCAGTTTTTTTCTTAGTTTTCAGAAAAATTATGATATCTGTGTATGGAGGATTTGAAGCATTGTTTAAAAATTCGTTTATGGGGCACCTGGGTGGCTCAGTCAGTTAAGCATCTTTTGACTCTTGATTTTGGCTCAGGTCATGATCTCGCAGTTACATGAGTTCAAGCCCTGTGTCAGGCTCTGCACTGACAGTATGGAACCTGCTTGGGATTCTCTTTTTTTTTTTTCTGCCCCTCTCCTACTTTGTGCTCTCTTTGTCTCTCTCAAAATAAATAAACTTAAAAAAAAATAAATTTATTAGCACTAAAAAAATAATACAACCACCACCTCGGGAGCTTTTAGTTATACCTGTTACCTCCATATTTCTTATATTGGCATTAAATCTATCCACCAAATAGATTTATTTATTATTTATTTGTATTATTATTTACTATTTGCTAGATAATGTAAAAGGTGCTGGGGACACTTGTGATATAGTGGTACTTGCCTACATTAGGAATCAATCAATCACGGGCGCCTCAGTGGGTTGGTTGGGCATCTGACTTTAGCTTAGGTCATGATCTCATGGTTCGTGGGTTCAAGCCCTGCATCGGGCTCAGAGCCTGGAGCCTGCTTCAGATTCTGTGTCTCCCTCTCTCTCTGCCCCTCCTCGGCATGAGCTGTCTGTCTGTCTGTCTGTCTCCGCTCTTGCTCTCTCGCACTCTCTCTCAAAAATAAATAAACATTAAAAAAATTAAAAAAAAATCAATCATTCAGTCTTTTTTCTTCTTTTTAGGTTTTTTGTTGTTGTTTTTGTTGTTACTGTTCCTTTAACTATGTTTCATTGTCAGTATTTATGTTCTTTTTCCTGTCCCAATGGAGCATGTAAATTAAATCCCAGTCATGGTGCCTAAACCTATAGCTCCAGAAAGAAGCAGCTGGCATTGAATTCTGCCTGGCTTAACTTTCCACCTAGGAACTGTCAGTGAGTCAACAGGTACTGGATATGTGTTTTCCAAGTTTAATACTGATATAAGTGGGATATAAAAGAAAAAAAAGTTATTACCTTTGCCCTTACAATTTATGAGGCAAGCCTTGCAGAATATATTTAGAGATCTAGAACAAAAGTAGATTATAGCTAACTACATACTGTTCAGCATAAACATAAATATATGAATATATAGTTCACATTTAGGTTAACTAGAGGTTATTGTGGGTTAAAATAATTGAGTAAGTATTTACCCAGAAGCTAAGAGCCTGGCCTTAAAGACTGGGTGCTGTTTGAATAGGGACTGGGAGAGCAGGTTCTGATGGTCTCAGCAGGGGGTCAGCCTGAGGCAAGAAGGAGAGTGGTGTATACCGAGTCCAGCAGGGAAAATCTTGCTGGAGTGAAGAATCTGTGGGCAGGAGTGGGGTGAGATATGTTATGCGAGCCAAATGCTGGAGGCTTGGAATGCTGAGCACAGAATTCGTGTTGGCACCTGAGAAGAAAGGGATGTTTGGGTTGGGAGTAGAGGTAGTAACGTGGCAAGGCAGCCAGAGACTCTCAAGGTCTGAGTACTTCAGGGTTAGGACGTGCACTGGCCAGGCCTGGGAAGGATGTGTTTGTGCACTTGTGTGCTGTGTTCACATTGTTTCCTGTTCTTACTTGTATTTGGTCAGACGGCCAGACAGACTGAAGGAAACACAAATAGGCTTTTACAAGTCTAAGTGGTTGGTGGAAGTATCACTGTTGGCTTTTATTTAGTATCATAATTGATAAAAAAAATAAAAAAATTACCAAAACTCGTATTACTAAATATAGATACTATTTTATAGATTTTATAGACTTAATTTACATGCTCCATTGGGACAGGTTTTTTTTTTTTTAATAACCTTTGTCGTTTTATTTATTTTTTTAAATTTTTTTAATGCTTTATTTTTTTTTGAGAGAGAGAGAGAGGGAGACAGCGCGAGCAGTGGAGGGTCAGAGAGAGAAGGAGACACAGAATCCGAAGACAGGCTCCAGGCTCTGAGCTGGCAGCACAGAGCCTGACGCGGGGCTCGAACCCACGAACTGTGAGATCATGACCTGAGCTGAAGTCGGACGCTTAACCAACTGAGCCACCCAGGTGCCCCGGGACAGGTTTTTTAAACAGATCATAAATCATAGTTTATGTATGATTCTGTTTCATCTCTTTTCTTGCTTCTTACCCCTGTTTCATACATATTTATCCATCCCCAACCCTCCGCCCCCCTTTTTGGCTATCTCTTGTTTATTTTTCAGGTCTTAGTTTAGGCATCCTTTCATTAGGAAAGCATGTCCTCGTTCAGGGTTGTACCTATGGGACATCGCTTCTGATACTGCACTATGACTGTATGCTCCGCCCCTGCTACCCTGGGAGCTCAGGGACTTAGGCTAATAGCTGTTGAATCTGAATCTGCCAGGGTGGGTTGGGCCCACACCTCCTGGTTACTCAATGTAAGGGTTGGACTTACTTATCATTGTAATTAAGTTTTTAAAACTTAACATCTCCTAAACACTTTTCTGCTTTTATGTACTCATAACTATTACTTATTATGGTTGTAGTATGTTGTTTAATGTTTATATTCCTTAAGTATTTACCTGTTATTGGGCATTTTGGTTATTTCCATTCTTTTTCCTCCATATCTAGTACTGACATCATAAACTTTCTTGTACATACAGCCCGTCTTTTTAATACTTCTAAATTAAAAATACTAAAGGAAAACCATACACAGACCACATATTTTTAAATCTATTTTATATTTTTTATTAAAACATTAAAAAAAATGTTTGTTTATTTTGAGAAAGAGAGAGAGGGAGGAATAGAGAGAGAGGGAGAGAGAGCATCCTAAGCTGGCTCTGCACTGTCAACACAGAGCCCAATGAGGGGCTCAGACCCACCGACCTTGAGATCATGATCCAAGCTGAAATTAAGAGTCGGACACTCAACAGACTGAGGCACCCAGGTGCCCCTACCACATGTTTTTAAAAAGATGTGTGTGTTCATTTATACATTGTGTCTAACTTTATAGTGAGTGGCCTGTAAAATAGCATTTGTTTTTGCTCAGATTTCATTTTGAACAAGGAAAATATGCCTCTGTTCTAATTCAAATTAAATTATAAAATGAGCAACTGTGATTGATGCCCAAATAGGGTAGAGACACATAATGGGGTGATGGGGTACTATTTTAAGGGTATTAGGGGACAGATTCTCTGAAGAGGTGACATTTGAGCAAGGCCTTGAACAGGGTAAGGAACCATACAGAGCTCTGGGGATAGGGTATTCCGGGCAGAGAGAACACTAAGTGCAAAAGTCCCAAGATAGGAGCCTGCTGGTCAGGGAACAGTGGAACAGCTCTGGAGAGCTGTGGGAGGTGAGGTCAGAGGAAGAGGCACAGTCTGGGTCTTATAGGTCCTTGTAGACCATGGTAAGGTCTCTGCCTTTTATTTTATGCATAATGGGATGATGCTGGAAGGTTTTGATCAGGGTGTGACAGTATCTGATTTCTCTTTTAAAAAGATCCCTCTGGCCGCTGTGTAAAAGAGTGCTGCCAGTTGGAGGCTGGTGAGAAGGCCATTACAGGAATGCCGGTGAGACACGGTGGTGGCTTGGACAGGGTGGGGGTGGTGGAAGTGAAGAGAGTGCTCGTATTTGGGATTTAGTAAAATACCGTATCCTGAGAGGTGAAGTTTTTACAACTTGTTATAAAACAAGCTGAAGGCAAAACCTCACATTGAAAATGAATTAGTAGTGTTTAAAATGCCTTTCTCTTCAGAGTATTTGGTAGAATTTATATCCTTGAAATTACTGAACGGCTTCAGTGGGGAAAGGAACTGGTAAAGGTAAAGGATGGGACTGGATTGTATTGTTAATCCACTTGCTGATGGAATGAGAAAGATTCCATAGCAGATGTGCATATTTTCATCTGTAATGGCCATTTATTTAATATAAAAGGTATGTCTGAAGAATTACGCTTGGATAAATTATATACTGAATTCTGGTGCTTAGTGTGATTGTGTTCAACTTGACCTGTTTAGTATTAACTGTGAAATATGTTGCAGCAATAATAAGGAACGCAATGGGTGCCTTTCTGCTGTTATCAAAATCCATTAACAAGTTTTGCTGTGCTTGACTGCTTTTCAATGTTACGCTTTATGGTTCATACCAAAGCTGTAGATGTAAATGGCATCCATTCCACAACGGTTTCTAAGGTCATACAAACTGTGATGTTGTATTTGGAGTAAATATCTGTTTACTCCATAGGAATGATAGATGCTAGACAGGTTATGGTTTGCTTTGGTTCTACTCCTCTACTTTGCATAGGATTTTAGCCAGGTAGAGAAAAGTGTTTGACAGTGTTCTTGAGCTGTGTGAAACTACCTTGGCTTATGTGAATGCTCTGCATGGAAGGGCACTCTTCTTTATTGTTTTATGTCTAGTGAGATACTAGTTTAGCCAGGGGCATCCTTTAGTGTAGGAAGTCTTGGGAAAGTGGGCAAAGGTACTTCTCAAACGCTAAATTGAAGCGGAGTGTCTTTTTTGGTAAAAGTTTGTTTTAGGAGTATGAAATTTAAACTTATGGTATCTGCTGTTTGCAAAATGTAAGATATTAAGTCATGGTGTTGAGTGTTTATTGGTTTTTGTTTGCTTTTCTAGGGTTGGGTGTTTTTTTTTTTTTTTTTTTGTTTAAGCTCAGCACCCAACATAGGGCTCAAACTCATAATCCCCAAGATCCAGAGTCCCATGCTTTTGCACCTGAGCCAGCCAGGTGCCCCTAGGGTTGGGGTCTTTAATAGAGTTTTAGAATCTTTTTTTTTTCATAGCCACTTGAAGATTTAGAACAAAGATTAGCAACTTTTTTGGGATCACTTTATTAATCTGAGGAAAGCTGTGGACTCTCTTCCCAGAAAAAGACATACACACATTCATGCAACAGATTTATTTAGCATATGTTTATCAAATGGTTACTCTCTTGTCAGGCATAGTTATTAGGTGTTTAGGATACATAGTGAACAAAACAGAAAAAAGAAATCCAACAGTCCCCACACCCTGCCCCTGTGGAGCTTATATTCTAGTAAAGTCAGCAAGCAATAAGCATGATACATAAGAACATTATGAAGTATATTAGGATATGGTAAGTGCTGTGGAAAAAATAGAGCATGGGAAGGGAAGAATAGCAGTGGTTGTGTTTTAAATATGGAAGTCAGGATTGGCCTGATAGGATGATTTTTGAACAAAAGGTTAAAGATGGTACACCAGTTAGCCATGCAGAGTTCTGGCTTTGGAGCTTTCCAGGCTCAAATGAGGGGAATGCCAGCACAAAAGCCAACAAGGGGAAGAGTGGTGTGTTAGTTTCCGGGAGCTGCTGTAACAGTAACACAGGTGGGTGACTTCAAACAATGAAAATGTATTCTCCCTTATAATCCAGAGGCTCTGAGGGCGGATGGATGGGATCCATGCTCCTCTCCTGGCTTTTGGTGACGGCCAGCAGTCCTTGGCATCCCTCGGCTTTACTCTCTCTGCGCTCACACCTCCTCCTGTTTGATCTTCTTCTCCCTGTCATTGGATTTAGGGCTCAACCTAAATCCAGGATGATCTCATTTCAAGATCCTTAATTATATCTACAAAGACTGTTTTTCCCAATAAAGTCACATTCACAGAAACTGGGGGTTAGGATTTGGATTTACCTTTTTGGGGACCGCCATTCATCTGTATTGATTCATAAGATAGATAAAACTGGTGGTATGTACTGGTTAGTGGGTAGGGCCAGTAGGTCTGGTGCCCCTAGGGTCCTCTTAAGGACCTTGCTTAAACTGAACCGGGAAGTCATTGGAAGGTTTTGAGCAGACTTTTGGCAGTGATTTGCATTTTAAAGAGATGTCTCTGACTGCTGTGTTGACTACAGACTGGGGCCAAAGGGTGGAGGTGAGGGCACGGGTGGGAGGCTATTGTGATAATAATCCACATGAGAAATGATGGTGGCTCGGCAGAGGTGGTAGTAGTGAGGGTGGTGAGTGTTTGGCTTCTGGACATATTTCAAAGGTAGAGCAACAGTATGTTCTGATGAATTTTCATGTCAGGTAGGGGTGAAAGCAATGAAGAATGATTCCAAGGTGGGGTGTCTGGCTGGCTCAGTTGGTAGAGCATGCGACTCTTGATCTTGGGGTTGTGAGTTCAAGCCACACACTGGGCAAAGTGCTTACGTAAGAAAATAAATTAATAAAGATAAAGACTGACCTACATTAAAAAAAAAAAAAGAGTGATCTCAAGATTTTGGGACTAAGCCAGAAGAATGCAGTTATCAGAATCCAGTATAGTAAGGGTATGGTTAGAGCAGGGTTTTTGGGGAAAGATTAAGAGCTTAGGTTTGGACACTGAGTTTAAGGTAAGTAGTAGATTGCAGAGTGGAGATGCCGAGCAGACAGTTTTAAGACAGTAGAAGAGTCTGGAATTAGGTGAGAAACCTGGATTGGAAATACATAGTTGTAGTTATTGGCAAATGTAATTAAAGCTGGGAAATTGGAAGAGATCACAACAGGAATGTAGAGAAAAGGTTCAAGAACTAAACATGGGACATTAACAAGTCTAAGAGAAGAATAATCTGCAACAAAAATTGCCAAGAAGACATCAGCATAAAAGGAAAAAACTAAGAGAGCATTTTAGAAGCCAAGTAAGAAAAAGGGAGAAAGTATTACAAAAGTCTGCTAAATAAGGTCGGATTTGAATGGAAAATTGATCATTGGATTTAGCAATGTTGAGGTCAGAGGTAAACTTGACAAGATTAGTTTCAGTGGGGTGTTTGGGTCAAGAGCCTTATTGGAGTGGGTTTAAGAATGAAAGAAGAATTTGGGAGAATGAAGATAGCACCTTTTTGGAGGATATTTGCTGTAAAGAAGAATAGTGAAACAAGGCTGTAGGTAGTTGAAGACTTTTTTTTTCCAGATAGAAGAAATAATAGTACAGAAGTAGCTTGCTGCTTCAAAATTTTGCTTAATTTCAGGAGATTAATGGGTCCACTGTATCCCTTGGTGAACCTGCAATTTAGAAACTCTAGGCCTTTAGCTGGTCAGTAAACCATGGGGCAGCATCCTCACTTCCTCCCTTAAGATGGCTCTTTTATATTAAGAGTTTGCATGGCCTAGTAATTAGATCACAAGGAATGAGAATTCCTATTTTCAGTCTTTCTTATAAGGAGTAGGCCTTGGTGCGAATCACTTACCTTACATTAAAAAAAATTTATTCTTCAGTTAGTACTTACACTGGCACTGTTCTACATGAATTTAATCTTTATAACAATCCTGTGCATTTTTTTTTTTTTTTTTTTTTTTTTTTTTTACAGTGTTGGGGAAGTGCAGATACAGAAAGGCTTGGTAACTTGCTAAAAGTCTCCCAGCTGGGAAATGCAGAGCCAAGTTTTTTTGTTTTTGTTTTTTTTTTTTTTAAAGATTGTATTTCTAGGGGCACCTGGGTGGCTCAGTGGGTTAAACTCTTGTTTTTGGCTCAGGTCATGATCTCATGGTTTGTGAGATTGAGCCTGGCATTGGGCTCTGTGCTGATGGTGTGGAACCTGCTTGGGGTTCTCTCTCTCCCTCTCTCTCTGTCTCCCTCCCCCCATTAAATAAATAAACTTAAAAAGTTAAAAAAAAAAGGATTTTATTTTTAAACAATCTCTACACCCAACATGGTTTTGACCTCATGACCCTGGGGTCAAGAGTCACATGTTCCTCTTGCTGAGCTAGTCAGGTGCCCCCAAATCCAAGTTTTGAACCCAGACAGTGTGACTCCAGAGTCTGTGCTCCTAACCATTGTACTATGCTTCCTCTCATAGTTCTTTAGTTGTGGTTGCTAATAAAGTGTGGTGAGTGGGGGGTGAGGCAAGTGGGATGGAGGTGGTAGGTGTTAAAGGACAAATGATGCTTTTGGGAAGTCTTTTCATCCGAAAGATTTTGTAAAAGAGACAGTGTCCTCATAGATTTGTCCCAGGTAATATATAATGAATATTGTAAGATTATTATTATTATTTTTTAAAGATTCATTTATTTATTTAAGTAACTGCTACACCCAACATGGGACTCACACTCACAACCCTCAAGATCACGAGTTGAACACCTTCTCCGACTGAGCCAGCCAGATGCCCCTGAATATTGTAAGATTATAATATATTTTATTCCAAGGACTTGAGAGTAGCTGCTTTTCTTACAACAGATTGGTGAGCGTCCTTTTCCATTGTATACTGGCTGTAGGCTGACATAGAGATCTGCACTATTTCCAGCAGGTGAAATTGCTCCTCTCCACCTGTACTTTATTTTCTGGTTCCTTTGACAGTAAGGCTTGATATATTGGTGTACCCTGGATGGCATTGTTCAGTTGGATCAGATAACCTAAATTACTGGCTCTCTTTGGTGTAGAGTGGTGGTTCAAGTATACCTTTGGGGCCCTAGAGTTAAAATGGATGATTCTGAGTCATTGTGGCTTGAGCATGTTAATAAGGATCTACTGATCCAGTTGGATAATGCAGATTCTGTTTGCTTTGGTATAGCTTAGGCATGTTCTTCTCTCTGTAATCTCTACCCAAGAATCGACTAGCGAGGGCCAAAGAGTAGCGGAAGTAATACACATGAGGATACTGGAGCCCAGAGTGATAGATGATCATTTACCCCAAGGTGTAAGTCATGTTAGTGACTGAGCTGACATTAGAACCCAATTTTCTTAATGTTCAGATTAATGCTTTAAAAATGAATGGGTTACTTTTTTTTAAAAAAAATGTTTAGTTTTGAAAGAGAGAGAGAGCACAGGCAGGGGAGGGGCAGAGAGAGAGAGAGAGATGGAGACACAGAATCTTCTGAAGCAGGCTCCAGGCTCCGAGTTGTCAGCACAGGGCCCAATGCAGGGCTCAGACCCACAAACTGTGAGATCATGACCTGAGTTGAAGTCGGATGCCTAACCAACTGAGCCACCCAGGTGCCCTGAATGGGTTACTTTAAAAAATATAAGCACTGTCATGCAATTATATAATTTTCATCCTTATAACAAATGCATAATGCTCCATAAGTTTTATTTTTTACTATTGTGAGTAGCACTATATAGATTTTTTTTCATTCAGTAAATACTGAGTGTCAATTTTTTGAGGATTTGGTTACAAATCAGTAGAAAAAAAACGTTGTTATCCTGGAATTTATAACAGATTAGTGTCTTCTCATATTTACAATTATTAGTGTAGTGTATGAGTGAGTTCTTGTTTTATTACAGATAAAATTGTTGAATAAATGTATTTCTGAACAAGATTTTTAAAAACTGTATAAAAAATGAAGTCTTCTAGTGGCGCCTGGGTAGCTCAGTCAGTTAAGCGTCTGACTCTTGATTTTGGCCCAGGTCATGTTCTCATGGTCTTGAGATTGAGCCCTGCATCGGGCTCTGTGCTGGGTGTGCAGCCTGCTTCGGATTCTCTCTCTCCCTCTGCCTCTCTTCCGCTTGCGTGTTTTCTCTCTCTCTCTCTCAAAAAAAAATGAAGTCTACTAAATTATTTATTTTCTTTGATTAAAATGTATAGTACTTGCCCCCTTATACACAAGTGCTATTAAAAATTAAAATAAATAGGGACCTCTAAAAGAAGTGTTTTAAGTATCATTCTTGATAATTAAAGAACTTGGTTAATTGCTTTTTTTCACTAATTAGATGAAATGTGTAAATACATCTTGTGACTTTTGGCATGGTTGAGAAATTCTTCAATTTTTTGAGGCTTAAGAGATAAGATCTATAGTAAAGTCAAATTTCAGGTTGCAGAGTTGACTAGTAATTTCTCATTCCTTGCTTTGTGTGATTCTCCCACCATTCTGCTTTCATTTCTGGAAATTTGGTAGGGACTTGCGTGGATGGCATTAGATGATCCAGTTCACTCCAAGAGGCCCGGTTTGAACTTTTGAGTCAGTGAAGTGTGCCTATGTTTAGTAATAGAGAAAGACTCCTTTAAAAGAGTTATGACCAAATCTCAGATCGAAAGAAAGTAGATGGTCTGTTCCAAGCGCACATCAAGAAACCGCTTTCTGTAGCTGACTATTGCAGAGAGACTGTAAGACAAGTCTGTGCAGGGTGATCCCAGTGAGAATTATTTTGGTATTTGTTTAATAGTACACTCATTAAGTAAATTTTATAGAATGACTGATACTTGAGGTGAATCAGTTCTTAGCTGTTTGTTTAGTATGTTGACTATAACTGCTTAAAAATTTTTTATTTAATGTTTATTTATTTTTGAAAGAGAGAGACAGGGCATGAGTGGGGGAGGGACAGAGAGAGGGAGACACAGAACCTGAAGCAGGCTCCAGGCTCTGAGCTGTCAGCACAGAGCCTGACATGGGGCTTGAACCCATGAACTGTGAGATCATGACTTGAGCTGAAGTCGGCTGCTTAACTGACTGAGCCACCCAGTCTCCCCTATTAAATTTTAATAGTATAAAATGTAAGAAAACTACTCATTGACACTGGATAATATGTTTTTTTCTAGGAGGGCAAAGAGAAAATCTGAATTTCTTAGAGAAGCCAATGCCTTCCAGAAATTGAAACAGCCATATAACTTACTATTTTAAGTAGGTTGCAATGTAACTGTTAGCAGATAAAATATTGATAACTTTTTTTCTCCAGTTACAGTTCCTTCAGAGGATGAAGTGCTTATTGGCTTCACTCAGGATGAGTAGTTATAATTTTTGACTTCGATGTTATTTTAACATTCAGTAAAAGAGAACATGTTTAAGTAGAAGGTCAAATATTGATGGTGTGTAGAACGGGGAAAGGAAAACTTATTTTTAAAATTTTGTTAAATTGTTCATTATATACTTAAAATGAGACCATCTTTGGGGAAGAAAGTATCTGATACCTTCAGTGAAGTAAAAAGTTTAGAAAGTTACTGAGCATTTTAAAGTGGATTCATTTTGTGAAATTTATATAAGAGAAAGTTTGTGAAAATAGAGAGGATATATCGTTATGTTTTGAATGATAAGCAGATACTAAGAACTTTGGGATTATTATAGTTGGTATGGAAACTATGTATCAATTTGATGTTTACTTAAATCATATGTTAAAATTATTAACCATATTTTCAACTAAAAGATTTCTTAGTTAAACAAAAGTTTAGCTTTGGTTTGAGAGGCAGTGTGACCTGGTGGTCACAGCTTTGAAGCCAGACGCCTGGGTTCAAATCTCTACTCTGCCAGTAGGAGTTTTATATTACTGAGGAAGTGACTTCTCTTCTCTGGGCCTCAGTTTCCTCATCTATAAGATAAAGATAATAATAGTACCTATCTTGTAGGATTGCTTTGAGAATTAGGTGAATTAATATGTACAGAGTGTAAGTAAGTGATGAGAGAGGTCAGATATTCCAATGCTTATTGAACACCTTCCAGGAATATTTGAGGCTAGGTGCTAGGAAATACAGACTTTGGAAAGTTTGAAAAGGATTTAGGGAGAAGAGGTGAATGTTATGAGGGGAGGTATGAATTAGAGAGTTCACATGATTGAATTCTCCTCTGCTAGAACAATGAAATGATTCTGAGGAAAAGCAGATGAGAGTTGTATCATTCAGGAGTTAAAATACATGGCAACACTTGAACAATTCTGTGATTCTCTCCTTGAGATATTCTCCTTTACATATTGGAATGCATATTCCCCTTTACATAATGAAATAATAATTCTGGCTTGATTCTTTTTTTTTTTTAAGTTTATTTATTTTGAGAGGGAGAAAGCTCAAGCAGGGGGGAGAGAGAGAGAGAGAGAGAGAGAGAGAGAGAGAAGGAACAAAGGAAGGAAAGAAGGAAAGAAAAAGAGAAAAAGAAAAAGAAAGAAAGAAAATATCCTAAGCAGGCTCCACACTGCCGGCTCGGAGCCTGATGTGGGGCTCGATCTCATGAACTGTGAGATTGTGACCTGGGCTGGAATCAGGAATTGCACGCTCAGCCGACTGACCCACCCAGGAGCCCCCTGATTCTTTTTCTTTCTTTCTTTCTTTCTTTCTTTCTTTCTTTCTTTCTTTCTTTCTTTCTTTCTTTCTTTCTTTCTTTCTTTCTTTTTCTTCTTTCTTTCTTTCTTTTCTTCCTTCCTTCCTTCCTTCCTTCCTTCCTTCCTTCCTTCCTTCCTTCTTTCCTTCCTCCTTTCCTTTCCTTTCCTTTCCTTTCCTTTCCTCTCTCTTTCTCTTTAAAGTCATTGAAGTAGGTTAGTTTGGGTATAATTTTTAAATAGTTTACCAAAATGAAGGGAGAAATTGGAAATTCCTAGAGGCAGAGCCAGAGTGAGTAGAAATGAAACCTGAAAGATGCTGACTGGAAGAAAAGGAGGTCAAAGGAAGAAAGGTTCTGTGGCGGCTGGAGGACAGATTGTATCCAAGTGTTCAGGATTGCTGGTGGGGAGTGGTCAAAAGGGTTGAAATGCCTGTGAATTTATGGTTTCGGACTAGGAGCAAGTGTGGTTGTGGAAGTCGCTGGTTTCAAAGGAGGAAAGGTAGAGGTCATTGGAGATACCTAGAAACCAGACAGCTGGCAGTTAGTTTGTTGCCATCACCCTGATTATGGTAGGACCTGGTGAGAAAGAAGACTAGGAGCAGAAGTTAAAGGCTTCATAAACGAAGGGGAAGGACCACCCAGAGATTATCTTTGAATATCATTGATGTCATATGTATTTACTGTTTTGTAACCTTAAAAAAATTTTTTTTAAGTTTATTTATTTTGAGAGAGAGCGAGTATGAGCGGGGGAGGAGCAGAGAGAGGGAGAGAGAATCAGAAGTAGGCTCAGCACGTTGTCAGCATGGAGCCTGATGTGGGGCTCGATCTCATGAACTGCAAGGCCATGACCTGAGCTGAAATCAAGAGTCTGCCGCTTGACCAAGAGAGCCACTCAGTTGCCCCATAATTTGCTTTAAGCATAAGTTTTACGTTTTCCTTACAACATCAAATGGTAATAGATGTTCATTGTATCAAAGTCAGAAAATAGGGTTAAGAAGAAGAAACCAGAACAGCTAATTAATGTTAGTTATTTGTGATATAATCTTCCAGACTTTTTCCCTACATAGCCAGTATAAATATATTTTAAAAATGGTATCACATTATATACCTGTGTGTGTGTGTGTGTGTGTGTGTGTGTGTAGGCGCCTCCACATTAGGTATATTTTTGTAATTACTGCATATTCAATAAAGTGAGTATTTTCATGTCATTCAATGTCCGTAAATATACTGTCAGTATTACTTTTAATAACTGTAATGTTATAAGAATCTGCTATAATTTACTGGCTGAACCCAATTATTATTAAGCATTTGTAACATCTGCTGTTTCACTCACCTAATTGTGTATTGGGTCTTTAAATTGAGATGGTTTATAATGGTTGCATAGTGTTGTGGTGCATGGAGATGCTGAGAGTTGACAGTAGTGAAGGGTGGTTTTTAACCAGGGACCTGATTGACCCATAATTTATGGAGGCCAATTCAGCTATGTAGTTATGGCCATACACATTAACATTATATTTGTAATATGAATTCTCAGGGATTTTTGGAGGTGCTTTTGTTTTTTTTTTTTTTTTGTGGTAGAGGAAATTAACCATATCAGCCTGGTTCTCTGTGTCATTTCCTGGACCAGAAGATTTATATTGAAGATGCTCAATGCTTAACAGTTTGGAATTCATGTTTGCAGCAACATATTCTCATTTGCCTTCCTTCAGTGAAAAAGGGTAAATAATCACTGACTTTTTTTCCTTAATTAAGCATTAAAAGCCAAATTGGGCATTTACATGTTAGGAAAATCATGACAATGACATAAATTGCCTTGCATTTTCTTGTGTGATGTCCTTGGGAACAGTACATGTGTTTTGCAGAATGCTTTGATTGAAAATATTTACACAGAAAATGAGCTTGCAGTATGAACACATTGAAATAACTAATTTATCACCCCTAAAATACATCTCAGTGAGTACAGTATCCAAGGAGTCCTAAAAGCTGATTCTAAAGATAGGCTTGGATTGGAGAGACTGACTGCTGAGTTTTCACATTACTTGTTCAAAGCACTTTTCTGAAATGAGTTTTTTACTTATTTGTGAGCTTGTTCATTGTTTGTACATGACTTCATATTCACCAGTGTATCCCCAGACCCAGTTAATAAAAATTGTTAAATGAGTGAATTGTTATTAGATCTGTTTTCAGTCCATTTAAATTACTAAAGAATTGACTTCTTTAGGAGAGTAATATTCCAGATACACATGAGTAAATTGAAGCAAAGAGAGTTTATCTGGGGTGTTCTGGTGATGTAGAAGGATAATCTGGGAGTCCTGCTTTTCCCTAAATGGTATTCCCCCTGAATCACCTAGGCAACAGCCACAACTCTACCACTTTGACCATTTCAGCCATTCCATGTTTTTCTTGATTCTTTTCTTGATTCCGAAATTGCAGTTCTTATTCTGGTGCTACTTTGATGTATCTAGGACAGCACTGTGCAATAGAAATTATAATGTGAGCTTTAACTATGAGCCACATATATAATTTTACATTTTCTAGTAGCCTTATTAAAAAGAGATAGAAAGGGTGAAATTAATTTAAATATTTTTAATGTTTTTTTAAAAATTTATATTGAGAGAGAGCATACAAGCAGCGGGGGAGGGGCAGGGGGAGAGGGAGGGAGGGAAGGAGAGAGAATCCCAAGCAGGCTCCGTGCTGCCAGTGCAGTGATCCACGAGCCACAAGATACGACCTGAGCCAAAGTCAGACGCTTAACCAACTCAGACACGCAGGTCCCCCCCTCCTTTTTAAATGTAAGAGAAAAGTAGATGGAGAGGATCTAACTATATCTGTAATATTTTATTACTTGCATGAGGGGAAAAGAGATCTGAAGCATCCAGCACAATATTAACATTGTTAGATCCGGGTAAGTACATGGTGTCCTTATATTTTCTAATACTTGTCTATGTGTTTTAAATATTTCATGAGACAATTTAAAGATATGAAAAACTTGATTCATAAAGGTAAAATGTGAACGAGACACCATTTGATGTGTTATAACTTCTGGAAGTAATGCTTTGCTGGTATTTTTTCATAGTGACGATATCATTTCTTTTGCCTCCAGTTAATAGTGAGTTGCAGAAAAATGGCAACTTCCGTTCAGCAACTGCTTTCTGTGGATGAGACTTGTTATGAAAGACATGCCATCTGGATATGATTTAATGTAATTTCATATTAGAGCTATAGCATTTCAAAGAATGGAATATTTCTTAGACATCTCTGTTTAGACAGATGTTTGACTTGAAGATCTTTAAACTGAGATGTGAAGCAATACTGACATTTTTGAAGTTTAACAATTCTTTAAACTTTTTTTTTGTAATTCAGTCAAAAAATCTTATTTATTTATTTGATATTAAAGGTATAGATCAGATACACACTTTTTCAGTGTAAATAGGACTTAATTGGAATCTCAAGTATATTGTGTAAAATTTTATTTGTAATAATGCTTCAAGAGGATAAGGTAAAACAGTATCATATATCAGGAATAAAATATTTGAAGAGGCAGTTGGTTTCGGTCCATTGTAGAAATAGGATATAAGTGAAAAAAATACATACCATATACAGCAGAGATAGGAAGAGGGATCGGAAGTTGTAGTTGACAAGTAGGAATTGTATATGTTTAAGCTGTGTAGCTGATGATTTGATACATATGTACATTGTGAAATAATCACATTGAAGCTAATTAACATATTTATCACCTCAGACAGTTAACCACATATTTTGTTATTTTGTGGCAAGAACACTTAGGATCTTAACCTTCTTAACAAATTTCAAATATACCAGAAAGTATTGTTAACTTGTTACATTGTTGTACATGTCTAGAAATACTTTTTTTTTCAGTATTTGTCACTGAGTGTATATTTTAATATAAAACAGTTGAAGCCTCTACATGAAATTTATAGAGATGACAGCTGTTTGCATTTTGGTGTCTTTTCTTCCAATCTCTTTTTCTAATCTTATGTATCAGAAAATTGGGGTCATGTTCTTATAGATACAGTTTTGTATCTTTTCCTAAAACAGCATTTGCAGCATAAATAATTTCTCACAGTATTAAAGTCTTTGAAAACCTCATGTTAAAGGGTTTCCTACTGTGATCTTTTTTCTTAGTATAAAAGTATATATTACTAATTATAAACTTTATATATATAGAAATGCATAATTTAGCAAATGAAAGTTTCTAATAGTTCTGAATTCCAAAATGATAAATGTTAATAGGTTGGCATATCTTTGTATCTAACTTAAAAAATTTTTTTTAAATTTATTTTGAGAGGGAGAGGGTCAGCACGAGCGGGGGAGGGGCAGAAAGAGAGGGAGAGACAGAATCCCAAGCAGACTCCATGCTGTCGGCATAAATCCCATCGCAGTGTTTGAAATGTGAGATCATGACCTGAGCTGAAATCAAGAGTTGGACGCTTAACTGACTGAACCACCCAGGTGCCTCTATTTCTGTCTTTTTCTATAAAAAACTATATGCCTTTGGTGTCTTTCTAAATTTGCAGAAACAGTGTTCTACTCTACATTCTGTACTGTGATTTAGTTTTTTACTTAACTACAAATTCTGAGCTTTTTTCCATATTGGTATACACATGGCCTGTCTATTTTTAATAATTATGTTCCGTAGTATGGCACATTAATGTTGTCATTTAGCTAGTTTGCTCTTTGTGGGTGTTTAAGGCTTTGTCTGTGTTTTGCTGTTGTGAACAGTGGTGCAGTTAGCATCCTTGGCAATATTTTTACATAAGGCTATGTGTATTTTTGTAGGATAAATTCCTAAAAGTAGAATTTCTGAGTCAAAAATTAGATGCATTTTGAATTTTAATAGAAATTGCTAAATTAGCCTCCAGAAAGTTTGTCCCAATTTACATTCCTGTGGGCAGTATATCAGCCACAGCTTTTTAAAACACAGCACTTATGGAGTGCTTGCAGTGTGCCACAGCGCGCTTCTCCCTCGGTGCGGCGCTTCTCGCATTCTTCAGGTGCTGGTGTTTCCATGGAGGAGAAGACTGAGGACACGGCCAGGAGGCAGCAGGGCTGCAAGTAAGCTGAGGCCACTGCTTTCCAAGCCTGTGCTCTGAACCATTAGGTGACATTTCCTCTTAGATCTACATTTGACCAAAACTTTTGTTGCATTTTGTGTCAATGAGAGTAAAGTCCTAATCGTAAATCTGTGGGGGAATGACCCCTTCTCGTCAACTGTATTTAAACAAAATTGAGTACCCACTATGTGTTAGGTACTGTACCTTGCAACAAAATCTTACTTAATCTTCACAGAAATCTTCTGAGGTAAGAGTGTTCATGTAGCTGGCCCATAAATGTCTGTATTTTCTTTAGTAGAAAACTCTATTGCGCTGTCCCATATGGTAGACATTATTAGCCTCGTGTAGCTACCTAAATTTAAGTTCATTAAAATTAAATAAAAAATTTAGTTCTTCTCTCACACTAGCCACATTTCAAAAGTTCAGTAGTCGCACATGGCCCGTAGCTGCTGTATTGGATGGTGCAGACAGAATATTTCTATCATTGCTGAATGTACATTCTATTGGACAACACTGGTCTAGAATCCTGACTTAGGAGTTAAGAAAAAAAGACATGGAAATGATATTAAAGTATTATGAGTAAATGCTATTTTTATTATCTTCTAGAAGAGATACTGTGTTTTACACTTCTTTACTGGAAATAATTTTTTGCCATGGTCAGGATTAGAGTGCCGAAGTACTCCTCTTGAAGTACATTATGTGAATAGATTTTCCTTTGGTTATTTCTATCTTTAAATTATGGCTAGAAATCAGAATCCTAGAAACATGTTCTCTTTATACCTCAGACTAACCAACTGCATATAACATTTGGGAGGAAGTCATGCTAACTACGTGAAGAAAAGGCATCATTCGACTGACGGGTGCCTCTGTGAGGTTGTGGGCTCCACACTCCAAACTAGGTCTGTGACAGTTCCAGCTTGTCTTTCCCTGTCCCCTGCCGTTCTTTTGCCATCACTTTTATTTGAACTGTTTATTAGACCTTGTAGATTCTTTTTGTTTTGTTTTGTTTTTTAAAGTTTATTTATTTTGAGAGAGAGCGGAATGACCAGGGAAGCCGGATGCTTAACCGACTGAGCCACCCAGGCGCCCCATCCCCTAAATTTAATTTATAAATCTTATTAGTCTGTTCGTGTTATCCAGGACATTTTATATAAGAATATAAGAAAAATGACTTTCAAGATAGACTTTGATGTATGTTGATTAATGCAAGTTGGACAGAGTTAATTCCCTGTAGACATGCAGTTCCATTTGTAAATATAACTAACATTACATTGCATTAAAAAATCGAATAAACAAATGCCTGACTGGGTAAGCTAACAACCTTTTGAAACAAAACCTTGTTCCAAGTACTTACAGGACTCTTGTAAATATAATTAAACTTAAAAATACAGTGAATTTCCCCTCACCCAAACATGTCTTTCCTTGTTTTCCTGTTTCTGCAAATGCTTCTCAGTTGTCTAAGCCAGAACCCTGCAGAGTGCGGACTCCCTCTTTCCCCCCACTTTCTGTGTCCAAGTGTTGTTTCTTTTTCCTCTCTCTTCCTGGTCTAATTACCCCAGCTCAGGCCACTGTCTCTCTCCTAAATTGCAACTTTGAAGCCTGCCCAGATTCTGTGTCCTTCTAATGTGTTTCTCGCTATAGTCCTTTTGATCTTTTGTTGTGTTTATAACAGCCTTATGGAGATAGAATTCATATACTGTACCATTCACCAGTTTAAAATGTACAGTTTAGTTATTTTTGGTATGTTCACAGAGTTAGTTGTGCAGCCATCACTATAACCAGTTTTGAAACATTTAGTCACCTCTAAAAGAAATCCTGTTCTCATTAGCAGTCACTCCCCATCCCCCAGCTGTAAGCAACCACTAATCTTTCTGTCTGTGTGGATTTGCCTATTCTGGACATTTCACATAAATGGAATCATACACTCTTTTATGACTGGCTGCTTTAACTTAGCATGTTTTCAAGGCTCTTCCTTGCTATAGTTTATATACATCAGTACTTTATTCCTTTTTATTGCCAAATAGTTGTCCATTGTATGGATATACTGCATTTTATTTATACTTTCTTTGGTTGATGAACATTTGGATTGGTTTCACTTTTTGGCTGTTAAAAAGCTGTTGTAAACATTTTCTGTACAGATTTTTGTGGACATGCTTTTTCGTTTCTCTTGGGTATATACCTAACAGTGAAATTGTTGGGTCACAGGGTCCCTCAGTGTTTAACATTTTGAGGAACTGCCAGACAGTTTCCCAAAGTGTCTATACCATGTTACAATCCCACCAGCAATGTATAAAGGTTCTAGTTTCTCCACATCCTCGATAACACTTGTTATTATTTCTGTCTTTTTGATTTATAGCCATTCTGGAGGGTATGAAGTGATCTTATAGTAGTTTTGATTTTCACTTCCCTAGTTACTAATGATGTTGAGTATCTTGTACTTATTGGCCCTTTGCTGTCTTCTTTGGGGTCTTTTGATCTTTTAAAAATACAAATCTAATTGTATTGGTTGTCAGGGTAAAGCCCTGCAGTGTTAAACATTCTTTCCCTTCTTTGCTCAATTCTTACTTTCTTTTTTGGGCTTCAGTTTAGATGTAATTTCCTTCAGGAAGCCTTTCCTGATCCCCATTATTAGCAGTCAGCCCACTATGTTGTTTGTCTACACTTCCTTTCCCAGTCAGACAGCTCAGTCAGCAGGGATTGTGCCTGGCACATGGTTGGCTGAAAAACTGAATATATGGATAAGTGTAGCTTTTTTTTTTTTTTAACATTTTAAGTTTTTTTAATGTTTATTTTTTGAGAGAGAGAGAGAAAGAGAAAATGAGAATGAGAATGAGAATGAGTTGGGGAGGGGCAGAGAGAGAGACACACACAGAATCTGAAGCAGGCTCCAGGCTCTGAGTTGTCAACACAGAGCCCGACGCAGGGCCCGAACCCACGAACCGTGAGATCATGACCTGAGCCGAAGTTGGATGCTTAACCAATTGAGCCATGCAGGCGCCCCATTTTTTAGATTATTATTTAAACTCTGTCTTGGAATTTTAATTGGACCCAAGGTAGTATTGCATGGTTTTTGTGCATGCTTTGTTTTCCTGAATGTTTTTACAGATAACACTTGGGTCGGATCATATAGAGAGTGGTGCATGGCTCTTGCTCTGCATAGACAGAGGCCAGGCAAAACCTGTGCTCACTGTGCTGCATGGTGGCTGCTCTCTGTCTGCCCTGGGGGGGTGCTCTTTGATCTGGAAGAGGCAGAGATAAGATAAGGGAAAGGGAGGCTGGAGAATGGGAACCAGAGAGTAGATTAGAAACCTGGGGCTCTGAGTAACAGTCCTCTGGGACAGGTGAACTGCAGCAGGCAGCAGAGGTCCAACCTTTAGGTAGCTTTTTGCATGGGAATATATATATTCGGTCAGCTGGTATCCTAGTTCTGCCTTCAGTTCTTGAATTATAGGCCAGATGTTCATTTTTAATAATAGTACATAGAAAATCTGGTCATGGGGATAGATATTTTTCCTTCTAGTTTTCTAAGAAGAACTCGTGATTTCTGAACTAAAAAAGTAGATTACACCTATGCTTTTACAGGGTTGTATAAAACAGAACAGAGCCTGTATTTGTTTCTGTGATTGTGACTTTACTGGGATGACTTTACTGATCATTCTTTGTCAGAATATCTAGAAATAGTCTCCTGCTTTCGTGCTCCCTAGCTACTATCATTTGCAGACAGGAAATTTCAGAGTTTATGTTTCCTCTTGTCAGCGTTCTAACCCCAACTTCCTTGGCTCCTCCACGCCTAGATTTTTGTTGTTTGCAGGGCCCTGATAATGTTTTAAATTTTCCTCCTTGCCTGAGGGTATAACTTCACTGTGGAAGGCAAAATACTGATGGTGCATAAAATCCATGGTCCATGATACTCAGACACTTTAAACTCCCCGTCTTCATTTCTAAGGCTTAGCTTCTCCATAAGCCACAGCACTCTGCCTTACAGGGAAACAGAAAAGGAGCTGACCTTTGAAGAAGTTTTTGGAAAATGAGGAGGGTGTTTTAAACAGTAGTCATCTGGGGCGCCCAGTCGGCTAAGCATCCGACTTCGGCTCAGGTCATGATCTCACGGTTCGTGGGTTCGGGCCCTGCGTCAGGCTCTGTGTTGACAACTCAGAGCCTGGAGCCTGCTTCTGATTCTGTGTCTCCCTCCTTCTCTCTGCCTCTCCCCCACTAGTGCTCTGTCTCTCTCTGTCTTTCAAAAATAAATAAATGTTAAGAAAAATAAAAAAAAAAACAGTAGTCATCTCGAAGCATTTAGTGCACTGTCAAAAGAATGCTTTCTTGAGGCTTCATCCAGAAGGCCTAATGATGCTGAATAGGCTTCATGTTGCTTGCCTAGCTGAGAGGCTTTTTCTGTCTTAAAATAGAACAAGCACTGCTTGTTCTAGGAACCAAATGAAACTTAAACTTTTTTTTAAATCTTTATTTATTCTTGAGAGAGAGACAGGGTGTGAGCAGGGGAGGAGCATAGAGAGAGGGAGACACAGAATCTGTAGCAGGCTCCAGGCTCTGAGCTGTCAGCCCAGAGCCCGACATGGGGCTTGAACCCATGACCCATGAGCCGCGAGATCATGACCTGAGCCAAAGTCGGACAATCAACAGACCGAGCCACCCAGGCGCCCCCAAATAACACTTTTTAAAGAGGTGATTTGATGGGAATTGTGATTATTTTCACAGATTTGTTTGTATGTTTCTAAAATATTAAGTAAATGGACACAAGTCCTTTTGCTAAACATTGTTCTATCCAGAAAGCTGATTTAGAATTTATTAATTTATCAAATATTTGAGTACCTATTATGTGTACTGTATTCTCACCAGAATCTGTAGGAGACTCAGAGATGAGTCACACGTTGGCCTTGCTACTGTGGAGCTTGTCCTTCAGTAAGGAGATGACGTGTGCATGTGATATAAGTACAGGTGCTTGTAAATACGAGGTCAAGGGCTGTCACATTCGGAGGGGGAAAGAATGGTGTCGAGGGGAAGGGGATTAGACAATGTTGCATGGAGAAAGAAGCATTTGATCTGAATATTGAAGTAAGGTTGTTTGGTGGGAAATGAGGTGTTGTGGGTTTTTTTTTTTTTTTTTTTTTTTGAGGGTTTCTAGTACGGGAGTGACATAATTGGAGTTGTGCTTTGGGAAAACTGTTTCTAGGATGTTTCCAAGAGAGTGGAGATGGGTGGAAAGTAAGGGGAAGCTTCCCTTTCCCAGTGGTGGTGGAAATGGACAGGTGTGATAGATGTAAGACTTGTAGAACCAATTGGATTTGACAATTGTTGAAGCAGGTCATAGTCTTAAATAGAAGTTTCTAGGCATAGGGAATTAGGAGTATGGCAGTAGCACTGAAGATTTGGGAACACAAGAAGAGAAAATGATTTGAGAAGAGGCTAATAGACACAACTTTTCATGGAGAAATCTCGGTGATTTTTGTCATTAGGCAGATGGAAATACTTCATTAGAAGTCAGAGTTGAAGGCAGAAATATTGAGAATGGGGATAGTTGAAGCCTTGAGATGGAATGACATTGCCAGAGGGTTTAGTATCAAATGTGTCTTTACCAAGAACGTCACATTGCAAACCCCCAGAATCCTCCAATTTTAGGACAGGTGGGCTCCAGAAGAGAGGGTGTTGTTGAAAGAATTCAGACTCCTTCTTTGAGTTTTTATTTCTCTCTGGGGTTCTTTCGGTTTGATTCTCATTGTGGTTGGACTGTAAAGCACCATGATTTTGAGCACAGAGAGCAGAGACAGAGGGCACAAGTCCTTCTTCCACTGACCCACATGTGTCCTTGTTAGAGGTTTATGACTTCTTTGTGCTTCAGTTTCCTCCTCTATAAAATGGGGATGATAATACCTACCTTTTATAGGGTTGTTTATGAATTATTCAATAATTTAGCTTCGTGCTTGGAACCTAGTAATTGCTCCGTAAATGGTGGCTGATGTTAATACTGGATTCCTGCTGGCTTCACTGATTCTGACCTATAAGGTACACTGCTTCTCTTTTTACATCCGAGTTTGTACAGAATCCTTTTTTGTTTTTACTCAGCATAACTGACACCAGCCAAATTTTCACAAAGAATTTTCCTTAGTATTAATAGAGAGTAAAAGGGAATAATTGTTGTAAATACAAAACAAAACCCAAACAAACGTAGAAACAGTTGAACTTCTATCATCAAAGGCCTGTGCAACTTGTTACTTGTTCCTGGGTTTCTCACCACATCTACCCCATGACCCCTAGCTCTCCTCATGGTGGCCACAGCTTTCCATACCAGGGAGCTGTCTGCCTCTAACCTCTACCTAATACTCTCCAGATTCATGTTAACAAAGCTGTTTTACTGAGCCAGGACTTTTTCTTTTCATCCTACTAGGATTTTTTTTTGCATCTTACTCCAAGGCTGACTTTTCTGGACTATGATGATTGACATAAATGGTTACAAATGATAGATGTTTGCCCACTGAAGTATAACTGATAGGCCTCAGTCTACTTACTTGTGGGGGATGTATTTGGAGTCGTTTCTCAGATAAATCTTTCTTTTCTTATATAGGAAATTGGCCTTGGTCAGGTAGAGTTGCACAGTGTGGCAGTGCATTGTTCATCCATAAATATATAATACGAATTAAGAATCCATGTGTTAGCAGAAAGCTTGTTTCTCACATTTGAATGTTCTCGTTGTGTGGGTGTGCATGTGAGTGTGAGTGTATACTGAATTTGGTAATGTTCTCAGTTCTCTATGCCTCTTTTCCAGTCGAGCCTGGAGGGTGTATAATTGTACCCAAGCTGCAATCAAAATAGCAGAGTAACTTAGTTATTGGGATAAAATTAGAACCCAAATCTCTTGATTTTGATCAAAAAACAAAACTGTACTAAACTGTCTTCTCTGAAGGTGAAGATAAAGAATTTTGTAGTCTCAATTTTGGTTTTACTTTCCTTACCTCAGGAGGAATCTAATTTGAAAAGTTTAAACTCTTGTAAAAGTCTTTCTTTTCTCTCCTCCCTTCGAGAACAACACCCTTGGTCTGAGCCTGTACCAGCCGAGGCCCGGGCACCTCCCTTGGTCCAGGTGTGTGCTTTGGGGCTTTTTCTTCTGACTGTGGAAGATCTTCCTCCTTCCCTCTTGAAAGGATGATGCTCCTTTCCGTGGCACAGCTAGTAAACTGTGAGGTGTAGAGCCTGCTCTAATAATTTCCTCCTGTAAAAGGATTCTGTGTTTGAATTGATGTGTCAGGAGGTAATAATTGACAGTAAAATATGAATTCTTAATTCTTAAGGAAAATTTCGGTGATTTAATTCTATTTGTTTTTGTTGAAACAATCTGTATTACGTATTTTTTAGGTACTACCTTGATGTTGAAGTGAGAGAATAATCTCGTTTTGTGTCCTTATATATGAGTATTAAATATTCAACATCTTTATGTTAGGTTAACATAAAGGGAAGAGGAGTGTCTTTGGTAACTAGAATGTTTGGCATTTTGGTTGGACGAACACTTTAGAATGAAAAACAGAAAAACTGAAGTCCAGCTTTTTAGTGTCAGTACTTTTTTTTTTTTAATGTTTTAATTTATTTTTTGAGAGGGAGAGACAGAGCAGGAACAGGGGAGGGGCAGAGAGAAGAGAAGGAGACACAGAATCTGAAGCAGGCTTCAGGCTCTGAGCTGTCAGCACAGGGCTCGAACTCAGAAACTGTGAGATCATGACCTGAGCTGAAGTCGGAGGCTTAACTAACTAAGCCACCCAGGCGCCCCGAGTATCAGTACTTTCTATCAGCTCTGGATAGTCCAGTTCCAAAGTTTGATCAGCAGCAGGGGGAGAGTTGAGAAGAATATGAAAATACAGAGCAGCCTATCCTGTGTATCATCTTCCTGTTGTCTTATATTCACTTACAGGAATTTGGGGTGCTGGGTGGCTCAGTCTGTTGTGTCTGACTTTTTATTTTGGCTCAGGTCATGATCTCATGGTGCTTGAAATCGAGCCCCACGTCGAGCTCTGTGCTGACAGTGTAGAGCCTGCTTGGGATTCTCTCTCTCTCTTTCTGTCTCACCTCTCTCTCTGCCCTTCCCCTGCTCTCTTTCTCTCTCTCAAAATAAACAAAAAAAGATTACAGGAGTTCTGTAAACTCCTGATCCCTTTGGTGGAGCATCATATTTAGTATTAGAGTAATGATACAGAGGAGACTTTGATTTTGGTAGCCCATGTAGTTCAATCCCCACTTTAGTCACTGGTAAAGGGTGAGGGTTTCCAGTGGTATTTGTATTTCTTCAGTGTTAATTTTAGAAAAAATTATTTATTTAGTGTGAAGAAGGAATGAAGCAGTAACTTGCTAATCTAGAGGAAAATTATACAGTATCGTGGTTATTAGAAATACAGTTTAGGGATGGGGTGCCTCAGTGGCTCAGTTGGTTAAGCACCTGACTTCATGATCTCATAGTTCGAGAGTTCCGGCCCCACGTCGGGCTCTGTGCTGACAGCTCGGAACCTGGAACCTGCTTCAGAATCTGTGTCTCCCTCTCTCTCTGCCCCTCCCCCACTCATGCTCTGTCACTCGCAAAAATAAACACTTTAAAAATTTTTAAAAAGGAAATACATTTTAGGGATGCCTGAATGGCCAGTCAGTTAGGCGTCTGACTCTTGATTTCAGCTCAGGTCATAATCTCATGGTTCGAGAGGTCCAGGTTCGTGAGGTCCAGCCCGTGTTGGGCTTTATGCTGACAGTGATGAGCCTGCTTGGGATTCTCTCGCTCTCCTCTCTGCCCCTCCTGCTTGTTGTGCTCTCTAAATAAATAAACTTAAAAAAAACCCATTATATTTAGCAGGAATAGGAAAATGTTTACTTTGTGACATTTAACTGTTGTTGACACTGTTTTTGTGTGTGTTGTTTTTATCTTGAATGGACAAGTAGCTTCATTACCACTGGAAGCAGTGAAGAAAAATAAGTGGCTTCTAATGAGGGAATTATTTTTAAAATTTCAGGCCTGTTGAAACTAAAAGATTATTTTCAGTGCAAATTTTTTCTCCTAATGTTAAACTGATTCTGATCTTCAGAGAGAACTTTCAAAAAGATACACTAGTACAGCACAGCAGACTAATATTTTAGAAAGAATATTACCAGTAATAAAAAGGACAGAATTATGATAGTTTGATGCATTAATTTTAATAACTTTTTTTCACAGCTCTTGAGTCAAGATGAGAAAAGTTGAACAGAAATATGGTTCTCGTTTTTGATTGTACTGAATTTATTATATGAAGTGCTAACCTCCCTTCAGATGTAGAATCTGGGTTTAGGTCCTTTTTGTTTAAAAAAGTGAGTGAGGGGCGCCTGGGTGGCTCAGTCGGTTAAGCGGCCGACTTTGGCTCAGGTCATGATCTCATGTTCATGGGTTCGAGCCCCGCGTCAGGCTCTGTGCTGACAGCTCAGAGCCTGGAGCCTGCTTCCGATTCTGGGTCTCTCTCTCTCTGCCCCTCCCCCTCTCATGCTTTGTCTCTCTCTGTATCAAAAATAAATAAAAAAACAATAAAAATAAGAAAGAAAAATGTATTTAAAAAAATAAAAAAGTGAGTGAGACTAATTTTTCTCTAGCAGCAGAATTAAAATTTTTTTTTTTTATCAAATACCATACAAAGTAATAGAATAGAAAGTGCAGTAATTTGAATATACCAGTCTGGACAGTAGTTATTTTGATTACAAATAGTCTTCTGCATTTTTTTAAAGAGCAGATTGTTAGAGATCATCTAATGCTGTTTCATGAAATAGTTGCTTATAAAAATTATATTGGTTCCTTGTCCTATAGCTGCTATAAAATTGATGATTTGGTTCTTTCATTAACATTTTTCCTTTTTAATAGTACTTTTGTTCCTGTGGTCTGCCACAGACTTGGGGTCTTGCATTTCATGAACACATGTTATAAATCCATCCTAAGAATGTAGCTTAGTTTTGCTGATGTGCCTGCCTAGAAAATCGTTTTGGCTCCCCTGCAGATTGTCAGTTAAGTCACCTGCTTTTTATATTTTTTTGTTCTTTGTACCGATTCCATGTGCCACTTGGTGTACCGTTTAGTCTTTACCTTACTCTGCTTTTAAACCCTCCCTAGAGACACATTGTCCATGGAACTAATGAAGCTTAAACTAAAGGGACCCTCACTTGCATGAGCCCTTTGGGATTTTATACAAAATTCTGTAGTCTTTTCTTAAAGAAGTCCCCGAAATTGTATATACATTAGACCACACAAAACCTGCCTTTACTAAAACAGAAGACTGTTGTTAGAGGAGATGAAAAACAAAAGTAAATGCCGATTTTAGCTTTGTGTTCTAGGTAAAAAGGATATAAATAGAATACTTGAATGGGTTTGTGTGTGATGTCAGATTTAATTTATCATGATAACCATCAGTAGTGCACCAGATGTTTTGACTGTATTTAGCTTCATATTAAATTAAGCGTAGCCAGTGGCCTCCAAAGTCCATCTGTACTGCTGCCAAAGGTAGCTCTCAAGACCGCGCCTTTCCTGTTACCGCCGCTAGCTGCTGGCTCTCTCTTGCCATGATAGTTGGGCTTTCAAAGTGCTCACAGAAAAGGAGAGCCTTTGTATTTGAACTTCGTATTCTGCAAATCTGCTGTACTGAATGAAGAGGCTTGCATTTTCCTTTTCATCACAATAGGTGGTCATTTTTAATTTTTGCTTATCTATAAACCAGTGGAAACTAATTAAATAAACAAGGCTAGGAGTTTATTGAGGCCTGAAGTCTAGCAAGAGGGAAACCATTACACACAAGTGCCAATTAACCGTAGGTACACCTGAGAAGATTTGTCTGTACCTGCTACTGCTAATCATGGAAAAAACAGTTAACTCATTGGTTTTGTCATGTAAATACATGTGAAGATCTGAAAATCCTTGGTTTTATTTATACTCAGACAAGTATTGAAATTACTTGTCTTTAAATTTAAATGAATACACCTTGCCTTTACTTGATTCTACTTTCATTAGCGTAATCAGAGAATGCATGGCTTCTTTCCCCACGAGTGAGGGTAAAACCTCCATCCGCCTCTCTTACATGAGGCTCGTTAAGATGGCAGACCTTGCAGATCAAACGGTTTCCTCCCGTACACGCTCTCACTCCTTCCTAGAAAAGCGTTTAGACATCTCTGAAATTAGACCTATAACGCGTGTGCTAACACCAGAACAAATATCTTGGAAATTTTATCATAATGTTTTTTTTTAAAGTCCTAAATGTCCTCTATTTAACATGAAATTCTTTTGTATTAACCTCCTTTCATATGCTGGCTTTCACCAGACTGCAGAATTGCCTGATTTGACTTTCTAATGGAACTGTAATGAATCTTCTGGGAAGCCAAACGATTGAACACACATACTCTGCAACTCTATTGTAAGATATTCAGTCAGTTCCATCTACGTTGCTGATTAAAAAAGAAAGGGGAAAAAATTGGGTGGGAGAGAAAAATGAAAAACTCCCTAACATGTATTAAGGCTTAAAACCAAACATACTCTCAGGGATTTCAGCCTTTACTGGACATTATGATGTGCAGTAATACCTTGCTTCTATTCAGGAATACCTTAATAAAAACATCAAGTGGGTGGAGGCAGAATCAGCTTTGTAAAGCCAGAATTAGGGCACATGATTAAATTCAGTTTTGACACATTTATATGAAAAAGCACTTGGAAAAAAAACTGGCCCATTTGCACAAGCAGACAAATTGCTCCATGCATTATGCTCGCGTACCCAGCAGAGTTAAATATTTGCCGGCCAGTAAATGCAGCACCTACGTACACCAGAGCCCAAATGTGTAATGGTGATCTTTCAAATGTGTGTCCCTTTTAAGAGACTCTGGGTCTTATTTAACAGTCAGAGAAATGAGAGGAAGGCTTTTCCAGGATTCGTGTTGCAACTAATTTATCCCAGGTATTTCTAATTGTAGCAATATGTGTTTGGCTTATCCATGTGAAAGAAATTGAACACCAGAGTTTAATAATTAAGGATTTATTAGTTAAAACTGAATGTTATAATGAGCCAGATGCTGCTGCATTGAAACAGCCATTTTCATTAGCATTTTTAAATCGAAGAGAATTGAATTTAAATTTGGAGTGCCTTGTCTTTGATGAGTTAACGGTTTAAAATCTTCTAGAATCCATCAAATATTGGTAAATTTCCTTTAATTTCAATGAAAGACAACAATACATTGAAAGATCGGGATAGGTAAGTGAATTGAAGCCTCTGACTTTAAAAATACTGAATTCTTTGTTTTGATTATTATGAAATAATACTGAAATTCTTGTGAAAAGAAATAGTGCAAAAATGTGTAGATTTGAAGAATGTATTTTACTTTTCCCTGGAAAAGATATAAATCATTCAAATGGAAGAGGCACTGGTGAATGGGAATGGGGTTATGTGTTTTTTCCCCCCTTTTATCGTAGGGAAGCGTTTTTAATAATAGCTTGAGTGGTTTGATAAAGCATCCAAAGGAGACTCCCAGGAGAAGATTATACTGGAGAGAGATCTTTCTATGAATCATTTACGCTAACCTCTTGCTGAAGCACAGCTTGCATTTTTAATGAAGGATGATTGCATTTCATAAACAGACCTTTAAAAATTAAAATAATATTGATCCTTCCTCATTTAGGCCTATTAAGATAGGATGCTATACATCTCTTTCTAATAGCTCAGGACAGATTATTATTATTACTTTTAACAGTATATACACAGTTTAATACCTTTTAATCGGAAATTTCTTTAAATAGGACTTTGATTAAAATGTTTTTGGAAAATACTTTTCTTTGTTAAGTAAATGAAAGCGAGCTTCAAGTGAGATGGTTTTAAAGTTTGGCACTTCAGATTATTTTCAACATAGACTGTCTCTGGCTACTTGTATATTCCTTTATTTCTCTTGGTCACATTAGTTTCCTACAAAGGAAATGGGCTTATTATTTGAAACACCGAATGTAGCATAGGAAAGGAGATTAGGCCTCTCTCAAGAAACCTTGCTTTAGGGGCACCTGGGTGGCTCAGTCGGGTAAGTGCCTGCCTTTGGCTCCTGTCATGCTCTTGCAGTTTGTGGGTTTGAGCCCCTTGTTGGGTTTTGTGCTGACAGTGTGGAGCCTGCTTGGGATTCTCTCTCTCTCTCTCTCTCTCTCTCTCTCTCTCTCTCTTTCTCTCTCTCTCTCTTCCTCTCTCCCTCTCCCCCCCTTCCCTTCTCCACTTGTGCTCTTTCTTTCTCACTCTCTCAAAATAAATAAAAAAAATAAAATTTAACAAAAAACCCCCCAAAAAACCTTGATTCACTGACACCATTGTGACTGAGGGCAAGTCAAATTATCTGTCAGTAGTCAGTGTTCTTACTTTTGAAGTATATCCCTTAATGAGGTGAAATATCTGTAAAGTTATCTTGAAATTTTCTGAATTACCATTTTACAGTTGTGTATCATTTTGAAAAATTTTTTAATGTGTTATTTTTGAGAGAGAGATTGTGAGTGGGAGAAGGGCAGAGAGAGAGAGAGACACACACACACACACACAGAATCAGAAGGAGGCTCCAGGCTCTGAGCTGTCAGCACAGAGCCCAACGTGGGGCTTGAACCCACGGACCGTGAGATCATGACCTGAGCCGAAGTCGGATGCTTAACCGACTGAGCCACCCAGGAGCCCCAGTTGTGTACCATTTTGAAGACTCTTCTCTGAACAAGGGTTGTAGGAATCATGTATTTTAATGCCTTCCATGTTATATTAACTGGAAGATGATACTGATAGTGTTGCTTTCATTTTTCCTTTTTTTAAAAACGTTTATTTTGATAGAGAGAGAGAGAGCGCGAGCGCGCGCATGGAGAGGGGCATGGAGAGAGGGAGAGAGAATCCCAAGCAGGCCTGACAAGGGGCTCGATCCCATGAACTCTGAGATCATATCCTGAGCTGAAATCAAAAGTCAGACGCCCCACTAACTGGGGTGCCTGGTGGCTCAGTTGATTGAGGGTCCAAGTTCAGCTCAGGTCATAATCTTGCCGTTCGTAACTTTGAGCCCTGCATCGGGCTCACTGCTGTCAACATGGAGCCTGCTTCGGCCTCTGTCCCCCTCTCTCTGCACCTCTCCTGCTCTCCCTTTCTCAAAAATAAATAAATAAATAAATAAAAATAAATAAATAAACGTTTAAAAGAAAAATGAAAATGTCCCAGTGTGCCTGGGTGGCACTCCAGTGTGGAGCCTGCTTAAGATTCTCTCTCCCGCTGCCCCTTTCCCCAACTCATCGCTCTCAAAAAAAAAAAAAAAAAAAAAAAAAAAAAGAAGAGGAAGAAGAAAACTGTTCCTAAGTTTAAGATTTAGTACAAGAATTTAAAACTGCAAAGGAAGTGCTTCTCTCAGGTAGACAGATTAGAAGTACAAAGCAAAGTAAAAATTCAGCATCACACGATCATCTTTTGGATGACAGCCAGTTTTCTTTTTTTCCCATTTGCGAAGTGGCCACTGTGGTGACTGAGCGCACAGATGTAGGAGGCTATCTGCCTGGGTTCAACTCCTGCCTCTTCCACTTACTAGCTGTGTGTCGTATGGCCAGTTTATCTGGCCTGTCTGTCTGTTTGATGGGGATCTTCTGCAAGATGGGGATCACATAGTGGCCATTCAGGGGCTGCTGTGAAGGTCAGATGGTCATTCCTGGAAAGATGGCGTACGCTTTGGCCGCTCTTGTAGTGCTTGCTTTGATTTAACTTGTTTTGCAGCAGGTAAAGAACACAGATATTTGGGGGAATGTTCTTACAGTACAATCAAATAGGGGAGATTCATTGCAGTTTCTTGGAATTAAGGTTTTTTCCAGCTTTGCTTTTTATTTTACCTCGAGGATATTGATAGTATAGTCTGTTTATTTATTTATTTTTGATGAAATGGATCCTTAACTAAAGATTTAGTATAAGAACATAAGACTGCAAAAGGAAGGTCTTCTCTGAGGTGGTCTGTGGAGTTAACTGGGATTCTGTTTAGCTTACTGGTTGCTATAAGAATAAGCACAGTACTTGGGGTTCTTGACAATAAAACCATGCATATGTTTACGCATTTTCACCTGATACTGTAGAGGGGATCAGCAGAGTAAAACTAACCAGGTTGGCGTAAGTTTAACTTTGGGATCCTTTGGGAACCCTGCAGAAACAGGGATATTGTTATTTATTTAGAGATAAAATGACTCTACTGTTTTTTAATTAGATATTAAATTACATGCGGCGAGGCCGGTTGCTTCTGAAATGCTGGGCTGCTCATTTGTGAT